>KB663721.1:4891215-4980386 GCA_000349025.1 Anopheles minimus
ACCCCCCCCCCCCCCCACCCCTCCAAAAAAAACGACCCGACGACAAAACAGGGCTGAACTTGAACTTTTTCCCTCGTGCATATACACAAGCTCACCAACACTACGGTGGTAGTATTTGGGGTGGAATTTCCTCCCCCCCCCCCCCCCTATACGACGACTTTTCCAATTTCCCGCCAAACGTAGGACGGTGCACGTGTGTGGCCAACCACTCTCTGCCGACTACCCAAAAAGGTAAAGAAAGCGAAACGCAATTCGTATCGGGCGTTCGTGTTCGTCACTTCCCAACCCTTGGACATCGGGGTGCATCTGGTTCCTTTCACAAGATGACGTGCGCTCGATGACGAGGCAGGAAAATTCCAAACGATTGCCGTGGCGTGAAGAGAACCACTTTTCCAACCGTTTGCCCCATCGGTGTGTGCGTGGGCACCGATTCGATGTTCGTCGTTCTGCAACGCAACCCTGTGCACGCGGTGCGTTGTTTTGGTTTGTTAGGCTTCTCTTTGGGTGTTTGTCGCGTGCTAGGAGGTTTGATTTTACGATTTTCTTTTACTTACAGACACAAGTTTACCTCGTATTAATATCCAACTTAAGGTACAGTACAACTTTCATTTTGTTTTGAACGAACGTTTCTGTTTGTTGGTGAATTTCTGATCGAAAACTTCAAACAGCTGCTCGCGTACGGCCACTAATTACCGCGGTTGCTTTCATTGACGTGCTGGCCAAGTCGTAGCTGCGACTGGGTTCACTAAAAATAAACCCAATACCAGAAACGGGCCAAACAAAAAAGAAACGGAAAACAAAAAACCCAACCAACCAATTATCTTTATCTGCTCAATATCAGCATATTCAACGCGCACGCATTCCAGATAAGCGCTTTATCGCGCCCGCCGTAGTCGTTCACGGGCATTTTTGGTTATTTTGAGCTGGCTACGTTCCCGAACGTAGTTTGTCACCTTTACGGGCGAAACGGGCTCGTTGGCCAAATCTCATCAATCTCTGATACAGGTGTTCGTATCCTCTGTGTATGACTCCACAGAAACCGTGTGACGTCCCCAGCTCGCTGGGTTTCATCTCGTACATTGTTCTCCGCCGCACACTTTCAGCACAATTTCCAAACGACCTCAAACAAGGTACCTCATTTTTTGGAGAGCAAACCATCGTTTCGACAGCGTTATCAGGTGCCAAACCGGGGCGGACGCTTCGATAAGAAACAGAAAAGGGTTCTCTTTCCGACCCGAATGCATCATCTCCACCGGGTCGTTTGTTCTCTCTTTCCTACAAATTACAGCACCAACTAATGTGACACAAATACATGTACCGGAGAGTGCCATAAAGTTGCACGTACCAGAGGTTTGTTCTTGTTGAGTCACTTGCTAGAAAACATCAAACGATCGAAATGGTGACAGTTTATTTGTGCATATAAAAGCTCAGAGTTCACCTTGATTGCAGGAGAATCTAGTTCTTCCATAACTAATGCGACAAAACCCGGATGTGGTTAGTCACATTCAATAGTACATCTTCATGTGTTTTATAGCTACAAACGCTATTGAATGTTCTATAAATATTACTCAAAGTTATATGTTTTTATTTGCTCTAGAAACCACAAAAGCACAATAATATAAAAGAAAGAAACCCTAGTTTTGTACTCCTATTTTTTTCTCTCTAATGGCCACCTTCGTTAGCTACTTTTATTTGTTCTCTTTCCCTTTTTGCGTTTGTTTTCCTGTTCAGAGTAATATTTTTACTTTTCTGTTCGGTTGAATGCTCTTTCTTTTTTCCTTTTCCCAACTTTTACCAACAAATGAAACAAGTTACTAGTTTTCTTTTTCATTTTTCCTGGCAAAATAAAGCGTTTTTTGTTGATTTCGCATTGGAATGCATTTCATCAAACCTGACAAAAACTGTCTTCCTTGTTGAAGACCAAAGCATGATCGGGAAAACAGAAAAATACAGACGACCATACTGCACAAAATAACCTATTTTTGCTGACAGTTTCTAGGAAAACTCAGGGGGAAAAAAGCATGAAACTATTAGAAAGAGAATTTTCCTTTCCAGAGTTCTGTTCGACAGTGGCCAACCGAAGAAGAAAAAACAAACACACACAAACCAAGGATACAGAAGAACGGTAGCAACCTTTTGAAACAAAACAAAAATCATCTTAGTCCAGGGAGAAAAGTTAAGCGTCTTCCTCTTCCCAGGACAGCATCCGGGAACTGCCACACCGTAAGCGAATGGAAGAGACCCGCAAATACAGAAAGACAACCAGGCTTGAAGGGTGTTTATGGGAGAACAAGTTTAAAATTTATTTCAAAAGTTACCATACACCGCTGCTGGCCGCTTGTCACCGTTTTGGCATTATTTTTTCTTGCGGAATCGGACATCTCCTGTCCTAAGTTCGGTAGCACAGGTTCTCTTAGTGTTGGGAAGGATTTTTTGTCCCACTAGCTGGACTAGACTATTCGCTCGTTCTGGCCATAGGTTTGATCTGTGTCTGTTTGTTCGTTGGGAAGACCCCTCACTACCAGGCGTACCAGTTGGTCGACGTCTCCTTACGTTAAGCGTTTCCATTTGGGGCAAGCTTTTTTCGTTTTTTTGCTCGTATTTTCCTCGTTCGACTATTCTGTCACTTGCGACGCTTTTCGTTTGCTTTATCTATACGGGAGGATACCCGGATCGAACCCGAACGTAACAGACACGTCACGAAAAGTTGGCAAATCGAACGCAAGATATCAAAAAGCAGGAAGTAAGAGTTCTTTATACGAACGGTCCTACCTCCCTAGAAGAAGTTTTTATTTTCTACAATCCCAGAGCTTCTTCTTCTAAGGCACCGCACGACATCCGGATTTATTTCGCCCGGTTCCATTCACCTACCGAACACCCTCGGCTCTTGGAGGAGTCATCCTACCACCACGGGACTCTTCCTTCTGATCCATCTCTGTTTTTTCGGGAAGGAAGTTTTCAAGTAAGATTTGATTTATACCATACCCACGTCGTCCATCCAGTGGATATGAAGATGGAACGTAAAGAATAGAACTTGTACTACAATCCTTGGAACTAACGCAAGAAAAAACAAAATTCTACAAACGATCACACTACTCGTTCCACCAGGATGAGTCCCGGGATATAAAATATCGATGATTAAGAGGAATTTATTAATGAACTTCTCTTCCGCGTTCCGTGTCACCAATCCGACGGTGACAGATGGCAGAATCCGTTGTTCCCAATAGATGGCATGATCTTTTGTCAAACTGTCAGAAAAAGGAAACGATGTCAACGGGAACCATTTTTCAAACAATGAAATGGCAATTGTAAGCTTGCTGTTTTTAGCTCTTGCTTCTAACAACATAATTTAAAGTAAAGGTTTGCAGTTCCTTCAGCTCATTAACGGGAATGGAATACACAGTTACATCCTTCCTCAAAGTATGCCTTTCATTATGCTGCTCATAAAGAACTGCCCCAAAGGGCAACGCACTACGCCATCAGATAACAAATCCTTTTCCTTGGTCTTTTGCTCCTATCCGGAAAGAAGCGTCTTCGTGGGACTCTCCAACAAGAACTCTCCAAAAGCATCATCCTTCTTCACGGGATGAACCTTCCAAAAATCCTTCACCAACTTTGGCGCTTTGGGATGCCATCGCACCGGGGACTTTCCCATAAGAAAACGTGCCTGCCCGACAGCAAAGGGACACCGGGAAAAGTGAAGCTTCCGCTTCACATCTCCCCCCTCCCACCCAAGGCTGCATCCACCGGCTGCAATTGCACTGCAGTGTGTGCGCGAAAAAATGGGGGACGAAGCGTACCGAGTGCATTTTTCGCGAAAAACACAATATCCGATGAAGAGGCTCTTGAACCAGTAGCTCCAGATTTTAAAGCCCGTTTGGGTGTAATGAACTGCGGAGTGTGTAGGGCGAACGAACAACAACAAAAAAAACTCCCCGTTCTCCACTCGAGCTGGGTGCTTCAGGGTTTTTTTGTGTTGCTGGATGTCCTTGTTACACTTGAGGAACTGTTCAAATTTGACGCACCACACAAGCCATTACACACAAGCCGGAATGGAGAACGCGGGGTGTTGGGAGCAACATTTTAGCAATTCCTCAAAGATGGCGACTTTCGACTCAACTCCCAAAACAATGTCCGTGTACAACGTCATAGCCTTAAAATCTTCAGATAGTAAAATTAGTACAAAATTAAAGGCCAACCTATTATTTCTTCTTGTTCTTCTGGGTTCCTACCAGGTGAGCGGCGGTGGTTCCCATCAGATAGGAAGTCCTTTCGATGCGGTTCCCATTATCCCAACCATTCTTCGTGTCTGTCCAGGTGTGTCTGTAGATCGACAGAGCCCCGAAACTATAGCGATCGTCACAACCGTTGTCTGACATCCGGGATCAGCTTTAGGTGTATTGAGTTGCAGTTGTGAAAGATGAGACGTCTACGAAAGAATGCATTTTGCTTACTTTCTCTGTCTCCCTTTTTTTCCTCTTTATTTGCAGCACCGTACGGTTCAATGAAGCTAATGAACGGTTTTTTTTGTGTCTGAAAGTCCTTTCCTGCTGTCGATCGGTACACTCTCGATCAGCTTGTATTATGTGATCGAGCGTCTCACGTGAATTTTGTTTGCAGAAACATACATGATCAGGAAGAGATCACATGACGTGAAAAATCCCCCCCTAGGGGACAATGCCAGCTATCTAAGGTCGTTGCAGCAAGCTCGGCAGGAAGAGAAGTTTTATGTTCCGGTCCCATTTTTTCCTCTTTTCACGCCGAGTTTGCATTCGCCCAACCAAGCACCATTACTCAATCCTGTAACTAAATTTATGAATTTATCACTTCCTGCACGCGGTCTCATTCCGTGTGTGTGTGTGTGTGTTGTGTCTCTTGTCATACACCGTACATCAGCCACGGTTGTTGTTACAAGCAAAACGTGGTGCGCGTGGTTTTGACGACGAGGCGTGTTATCATACCGTGGCACGCTACAGTTATCACCACCAGAGCGAGCGCTTATCGGTACCATTTCATCATAATCGTAATTGAAAAATCAAAATACTCCGTGTGCCGATAGATCGGTGCTAAGCTCGGTTCCCCGGCACACTCGGACCCGGACCCGGTGTTGGACGGAGCTTTGATAAAGTCATTACAATTTTAATAAAAGGTGTCAGAGACATGAATGCGTTTGGTGTGCTTTGTAGATCGCTATGATAGAGCGACTTTTCGTTATCTTTGCCTGTATGCAAACGGGTTGGAATCGATTGCCGAGCTGCTCCGAACGATAGATACAATTCTGTTGATGTATTACCAAGCGTGGATGGTGAGAACAATGGGAACACTACGAGAAGAATACTTATTCCTTAGCCTGTGGGCACAGTTTCTTTTTGAAGCTCAGCTCCGGTTGATCAATACATCTGAAGGAAACAATTTCACAAACACATTCACAAATTTGACACTAAAGAAAAAAAAACTAAATCTCCAAAACGAACGTTTTTCACTAACACTCATTCCCCCCCAATACGTAGTATCCTTTCCGATCATTTTACGTTTTTTAAAATTTAACTGCCGCATTTACAATTGCAACTGCATCGTCACTTTGGTGCGATGTTTGCAAAGCCTAGTTTCACTACTTCCGATATGCTCGCCGGCAACATTAACATCAACAACAGCACGCCACAACTTTCCACATAACGCACAGCCCCGTACGTAATGGGGCGCATAAACGACTCTCAAACGGTTTGTTATCACACATTTTCGTTATCGTCAGCACGTCATCCACGAGGATTGGCCCGTTTCGGGTTAGCCGCGTTGCCTTGTTGTAGGTAAATGGCCCGGTGGCCTGGCCACTTCTTTCACTCGTACACTCACGCAACCACACACTAAACAGCAGGATTGGACGCTTGGACGGAGCGTTTTTTTTAGCGTTGTTGTTAGCACTGTATACTCGTACGCTTTTGATTAGAGCCAATTGATTTGATCTAAAATTGTGTGTATCCATCATGAGCATTTCGATTTATTTTTTCTCTCCCTCTCTCTCTCTCTTACTATCCCGAAACGACCACTGGCAAGCGTCATGAAGCGTAGCGTGCCTTCTTCTGCACTAAGGAGACACCACATCGAATAAATGTGTGTGCGTGTATCGAGCAGGATATACTACACTCATCTCGTACGAAGAAAAACATCCTATTGCATCTAGTATGCACTATTTTACGCACTTTTAATTATCCAGAAACTGTAGTGCCGCACACACTTTCTACGCAAAAACAAAACTTCCCATTCGAAGCCTAACAAACGACGCCGGTGCGTAGTATTATGAAACACCGCTAAAACCACACCAACTCCCTTAACGGATTTTATACACACAAGAGACACCCGGCAAGGCTCCCCGTTAAAATGTGGGGGCAATACTCACATTTTACGTAGCACTGGTAGAATTCAAAACCCAACACTCGACGCGAGTACGGACGGCGTACATCCGCACGCTTTGAGAGGCAATTTTGAAATGGTCCCCAAGCCCGAACGGCACGCGGTCGATCCGAAGCCGTACAACCCGAAGTACGCGCGAACGTTCGGCCGGCACGCATTCGGCGTTCGGGTGGCTATGTTTGCTTCGGGAAGCTTGATTCCTTCGCACGCATGTTTTTTTTTCGTTGCTTTGCTGTTCATTGTCCGCTTCGATGGCGCTTGAGGATGGCCAGAAGCGTGTGTTTGTGCATGCTGCAAGGAGCATGCAAACGGGAGTTCGATAAACTACGTTGCAAAAATAAAATGTTGGAACTATATAATTTTTTAAAATACTCATTTATTTATATTAAATTTTATTATATAAAAAAATATTCTCTACATTAAATATAAAGGACATTTTTACCAATATCAACTAATTATCAACTGAATACTAAAAAGCATACTAACTAATTGATAGTTAACTCTGTTCTTAAAAGAACACGTGGCGTCCTGATCGTGGCGTCGGATATCTTCGTATTTTAGTACGCTTTGTGTATCAACAGTGCCAATTTACTCAATCCAAACCGCTTTCTGTCCCCATTTCTAGTAAACCAGTATCCCTTTCAACTGAAGGATCACATTCGAACTGGTTCTCCCTACCGCAGCACGGCATGTGCTCCAAAATGTTGACTTCTGAAACTAACGACCGCTGGAGTGGACCTCTCGTCGAAGGACCACTCCGCGGAGTGGGCAACCCCGGAAATGAAGTATTTTTCCTTGGGGCGGTATACTTATTCCCTTTTTTTTGTAGTTCTTTCGGGGCGATATTTTTCGGAATCCATTTTCCCGTAAGGTAACGCACCGATGAGGAACAAAGAAAGTGCAACACCGATGCAAAAGGTAGCTCATAACATGTGAGCTCGCGTGCTGAGTGTCCTTAAGGTTGAAGAAGTGTTTCAGAGATTCTCCCTTTTTGGTAGAATCATTTCCATCCTGTTTGACAGATTTATGTGATGGTTGTGATTCTTTTTTGGATTTCGCTAAATATTATGCAGTAAGACCACTTTGGAGAAGATCCGGTGTAGAATCTGCTGGGGACAGCATAATATGTAGCATAGCTTAATGACTAATTTTTAAAGACAAAATTACTTACTCAGGAAGAAATTGAAATGAGTGGATATGGTTTTAATTGCATATTTTGATGTCCCAAGAACACAATACTGAAGACATATTAGTTGAATAAAAACAAAGCTAACTAACGCATGCGAGGTTCACAAATAAATAAGTGCAGATTGCCTTCAGCGCAAAACAACTGGATCGTTGATTAGCGACACTCATCCCTGTGCGCACCTTAATTGATTGTTTATGCTTAATTCTTTGCGTATTTTTTACGCAGCTAGGCAAAGCAGCAGACATAAGGATGCTCTCTCGAAGAAAGGAAAAAAAAACACCAAAAGAAACTCCTTTTGTGTAATTGCTTTTTACAACATTCTTTAGGCTGTTGTTTAACTCCTTCGACGTGGAAAACAATAGCCGTCAGACGGTGACTTTGTCGAGTGGTACGAGGACGATCTCACCATCAGGGGGTTCACAGCATATAGATCGAGCTCGCTCGCATAATGACGATAGGCCATTTCGACATGATGCATGGGTTCGGGGTTTTCTTTCTTTTCCATGCTACCTCCATTTCATCATCAACAACAAACGGAAGGATCTACGGAAAATGGCCTCGTTTGATTGCGTGCGTATGTATTGGTTGATTGTTGAATTGCCATCGTGCGGTTCGGTAAGAGCGAGCGAAATGACATAAAAGTAAAACGCAGAATGTACAGCGAACGAACAAGCAGCATAATGGAGTGAAAAAGGGAAGAACGGTGTACGCGCACGTTTGTGTGTGTGTGTGTAAAAGCGAATTTAAGGACACGGGAAAGGGATCCGGGCAGGGAAGGGAATAGTACCGAACCCGACCGAGCAGCTGGCACGTAAAAACGCCAATCAACATTAAGTCCTTGTGCCCGGTTTTTCGATGCTGCGTTTCCCGCCGTATATCGTGGTGGTAGTGTTGCCATATCCTGGCCATGTTTCCCCCGTGTGAAACGCAAAACGATCGTCACCGACGGGTTCGACGTTTAATCAGGCCAAATAGTGTGCTGCATTTTTCACCAGAACCGGCCGGGCACTGCACTTTTCATTACATTAAAGGCAGAGGGCGATTGCAAACGATGTGCCGTGTCGAATCATCCAGTGATGCCACCGACGCATGAAGGAAGAGAAAAAAAAAGAATATTTAACGCAACGACACCCGTTTGGTTTTGGGTATGGAATTAAATTTGTACAATTTTCCATCCAGAACGTCAAGGGAAGGCACATCTCCTGTGCTCGTTGTGAGTTGGTATTGATATCGCATCCTTTTTCGCATTGCAAATCCATGAATGCCTGGATGGAAAAAGCGTATGTCCCCATTCTGCCCGGAAAGGCTATTGAAAATATGCTTCGGCCAACAGTTCTACAAACGGCCCATGCAATGACTGGAATGAAATTGGTTCTTCGATTCGATTGGATGCTTCGAGACTAGGAGAATACCTCGGATGGGCAAACATTGGATGGAATTGCACCGGGAAGTACATGAGGAAAGTGCAATCCGAAAACACGGACGTAAAGTAACACAAAAGAGGACCTGTGGATTTGTATATTTTCAATTCGAATTTGACTCCGAAAGTAATATGAAGACGCATTGTGCTGTGTAGTGCAGGGCCGACATCTAATAAAAGGGTAGGAACAATTGGAACTCATCTTTCTTACACGGTGGAGTTCCTTGGGATGAATAGTTTTTTATTTTCCTCCAAGATGGTCCAAGAGATTGATGCTACAAGAATCGTCGTTTGTGCATATGTGTATGAACTGATGCGTAATCAATCAAAATAAAGGAGAGAAAATATTACAATTTCATTGTAGAATGGTTTGATAGAATTGCTTATTTGCTATTCTACTCAACATGGTTTTTTGCAAAGAGTTATATTTGTTGAATTCCTTTTTTGTACTTAATTAACTATTTGTATGTTTTTTTGGAAGTTCTTGTCACCTTTTTGTACAAGTCTAATGCCTTCAGAAGAATGCCACCTTTTAGGTCCTCAAATCTTTTTTAGAACTTCGAGAAGAATTCTTTTTATCTTTATGGATCACTTCAAACATTGTAATAATGTGAAAATCCTTCCACTTGGGCTATAATACATTTTGCGCACCTTTTTACCATTTTGGCGTCATTGTAATTTATCACTTTTCACCCCGAAGTGAGATGGAAAGCAATTTTTAATCAACATAAACATAAACACACAATGAAACATGGTCGCTACGGCGCTTCATTAGCCATTTGCATTCGAACGAGCATTGTCGTTTGTTCTCCGTCAAGTTGTTGTGTTTTTTTTTGCATATGTTGATTTTTTTCCTCGTGTAGTGTGTCCCGGTAACTTCATTACTTTGCCAATTTGCCCACGGATAGTTGTTGTAGGTTAGCCCGTGTGTTTTTGTGTCCTGTGGCATAAGGTTGCAGCTGAACCGGAACGGTCTGACCGAGAACTAACCGTGGGTAATGGGTGTCATGTCGATCGAGTCACTCCCCTCCCAGGGGTCAAAGCTTGGCAACCAGGTGACCAGTGTCCGGTAGCGCGTCACATGTAATTACTTACTTACATGAACGTTGTGTTTCTTGTTTTTTTTTGTTACCTTGCGTACTCTGTTGATACCTTTGAGTTCTTGTAAGTGACGTTTGAGAGCCTGTTCTCACGAGGAACGAGACCTGTTGGATGGTTAAAGCTTACAATAGGCTTTCAGCAGTGAGTTAACATTTACATGCTCTTTACGTGTCGTGTTCGTCATTTTTTCCTATTACACGATGCTTCTTCTACAAAATTTGAGGAAAGTTTAAAAATGGAAATTAAACAAACAAATACTTGCTGAGCACTTCTGATCCTCACCTCCAAAATAACTGCAATTGCAACACAAAACAGCTCCAAAGGACGAAGGCAACGAAAAAACAAAACAACCCAATAACCTCAAACAAAACGACGCCTTATGCTACGGCCACTGCCGCACTCATTATACAGGGCGCACTCCACCCATCGCCGAATGACTCTGCAAGGATCTTCCGGGTCGAAACGCTAGGAACGTTGCCCCAGGACGGAGACCAAACAGCGAAAGTTATGGAACAGTAGATAGTGGAAATTATTCTCCTTTAAAATAAAACCAGAAAACACACACACACAAACACATGGAGAGAGAATTGCAAGTGGACAAAGGAAAATAGCAGCCGGCGAATAAAACCTGACAATACGTAAAAACGAAGATCCAGCAGAACCGCATCGGTCGGAAAACATAAATGAGCATGAAAAAAAAGAGAGATAGCAAAGCTGATGCAGCAGGAAAAAAAGACACACACACATAGCGGAAAAATAGTTTTAAATACTATGAATGCAAATACACGGTCGTCCACGGGTGAAATTCGCTCGACCACGGTCAGTCAGTCGGTCAGAAGTTTTGTGTTCCCTCCTTCTCTTTCTCCACCGCTATGGGTGAAAAGCTCCCGGCAAAAGCTTGAACCAAACCGAGGACCAACAGTTGCAAGCGATGCTCATAATTTTCTGCACGCTGGTTGATTCCTGTCCCGAAACACAGGACCAAGCTTGCTTTGCTTTCAATAGCTAAAAAAAAACAACAAGCCACCCAATTTTGGAAAAGGAAACCACACAACAAAGCAGAGGCGAACGTAAATGTATGTATAATAACAGCCCCGATTGTAATTCAGGATAACAACACGCAGGACACTTTGTTGCTAAAACAAATGCCCCCCCCACCTAATGTTTTTGGCTACTTTCCAGTCCTGGGAGAGAGCTTTTTTTTGCGACCAGACATGTCCTGCCTCCTGTGTGGCTGTATGCGGTAGGGGACAGTTTTAATGAGCTGATTATATTGCACCGATAAGGATTGCTGGACGCTACGGAGCGTGTCCAATGAAAACGGTCAACCTTTGTGTGGATGTGTGATTCGCTGCATTTTGATAATGGCCGCTGGGGTCACATGTGTGGTAAATTAAGGAAGAAAGAGAGAGAAAGTATTATTAGCTAACATGGGTTTTAATTTGGCTGCTTATAATACACAAATTGCATCGACAGATAAGCACCAACAAACAACCGTGTGGATAATATGCTGATTAGCAACGCAGGCGGGTATGGGTTCAAATCTCGAATAAAAACTCTAAAGTTACTCTGAAGCTTTTAATTGATTTCGTAGCAAATGCAATTGAGGTTTTGCATATCACACGGTTCCAGTAACAGATAAAATGCATTTCTACCAACACACACACAACAAACACACTCGTTGCAGTGCACGTGCACAATGAAGGATGCTGATTTTAATTCTCCCCGTGTGTTATACAAACCCTACAGAAGTTTTGCTGTGCGAATTCGTGTGTCCCTTTTTTTGCCAAACACACATACGAGCGTGCGGTTGCACACTGTCGTCCTGTACGTGTGTGTTCCAGTTCAGGAAATTTCACAAATCCCTCTCCATTTAGGGGTGAATTCGAACCAATGTTTTTGAATGTATTTTGCCCAATGCACACACACACACACAAGCTCGAATTGTGTGTGTGTTTGTAATCAAAACTATATGTAGAATATGCGAAAAACAGGAACAGGACGACAATGGGAAAGTCTCTTAAATCTAGCAGAATAAAGCATTGCACTGCACGGTGCATGATAAAATCCGTGACAATGGAAAGATAAAAATAATAAAATGGAGACCCGGAAAACCAAAAAAAACCGCTCCAACATGCCCTTTTTTCACTGGTACATTTTCTGTACGAACAATTTATGTTGCACGTTGTTCTTTGGGCTTATCTTTCCTTTTGGCCATTGCCATTGAATTAACAATTCCATTTCAAACGATTCGATCGATTCGATCTATCATCTCGGTCGATCATAACCGTTGACCAGCTGGTTGCTTCTTTTCCACACACACATAAAAAAACCTAAGCACCGATCAATTATTGACCGATGGAGGTTTTGTTATGGTGGCCAGGGTTACCAGCATATTCCTCTGTTACGTGGTATGGAGGGACAACCAAATAAAAAAACAGGGATAAACTTCTTCCCGTTGTTGTGGTCACGGATGGAATGCCGTACCGACCCAAGCCGGCCTCGGGCTAAATGCTCCACCAGCGCATCTCCAACTCCTTGCATGAGAATATGTTGTACATTTTTTCATTTACTTCTACAACTGCAATTCCTTTTGCCACTCGTTTTCTAGACAATTTGCTTCACTTCTGGGCATTAGCAAAAAAAAAAAACCATGGGGAACACATAGAGCGCGCACTTTTTTCCCGCTCTCTTTCTCCTTTTGTTGTTTTGTTATCTTTTCTCTACTCATGTGCGCTTTTTTTTTTTGGTTTCGTTTCGTTTTACCTCTTTTGTCTGTACAAAACGTGTAGAAGTCATCATATTGTTTAAAGTTCTGCCAGGTTCGTTGGGGTTTTTTTTCCCTACTGTTACTTCCATTACGCAAATTTGCATCTACTGCAAGCTTGCGCTGGTCAGCAATTGCACCCATCCATAGTTTGTAGCTAGCATACGTTTTTTTTTCCTCTATCTTTTGCTTCTACTGCTCCCCACAAAAGACAAGTCCGTTCAAGCGAAACGAACACCTGTGAGCAGTGTGGTCTGGGTATTCGAGAAGTAGTTGCAAAAAAATGGTTTAGATAAATGTATGGAAAAAAATCTCCTATCTTCACTATTGTGGTTGCTAGTGAGAATTAAAAGGTAAAAATCCATACGTGCGAAGTTCGGAAGGACGAATGTTGTTCCATTCCATCCATTCGTCTCTCTCTCTCTCTCTCTCTCTCTCTCTCTCTCTCTCTCTCTCTCTCTCTTTGGCGCGATGTTGAATTTTCGCTTCGAATCGTGTTTGATTTAATGCAAATTTTCCACCATTTCTACTTGCCCTTTTTCTCTCTTTCGCTCGGTTGTAACAAAAGTTGTCCATTCAACACGCTGTAGTTGGCTTCAATTTTATGGTCCATAATTATTAGTTCAAAACTGTACTGAAGCTGCGTAACAATGGAGTTGTTGCTGTGGCTGTGTAGAGCAATTGTCTTTGATTTGAATTGTTCGCTGAAGGTTCATGTTTTCCATTTCACTTTACTAGTTTTTTTACAATTGATTTAGAAGTTGTTTTTATTGCGTCTTCATAGGGTTTTTTTGTTTTTGTGTTGTTTGTTTTAAGTATTTGTTCTTGTGTCTTTTATATCGTCTATTCAATGTTTATTTTAGTGCTTTTTCTTGTTTTTATATCATTCATTCTAATGTTTTTGTTGTATTTTTGGTATTTTTCATCATTTTCTTTTCCTTTAATATTGTTCTTTTGTTATTTTAGACATTTTTTGTTCCATTCAATCCTTTATTATCTATGTCATGTTTGTATGTATGTATGTTTATCACATTTTTCCCACGAAATATTAAAATTAGACTAAACTTTTTCTCAAAATTTCTATACTGAAACAAAAAAAAAACACTAAGAAAAACGTAGCGTCCTTCAACACAAGCAGTTCGATTGCCAGTTTCAATAAATTTCCCTTCTTTATAACCCGCTGAACGATGAAGAGATGTGCGCTTATTGCATCCTTACATTGACACTAGCAGAGCATTAGCGGCAGAAGGAAAGCGTGCTTGTCTGTCTGATCAAGCGATTCAGCACTCGCATACACAGGCAGACGAAACGAGACACACTTCCGGGGAAGAGTTTGCAAAAGTAATGAAAATCGTGAGCTTCCGAGAAGAAGCACCCGGAAGACGCGGGCAGAACGTTTTGCTTTGGGGAAAACTTTGAGTTAGATTTTTTTCCCTCTCCCTATTTTCCACGGTGGTGGGAAACACTCTCTGCCACTTGCAACCGGAACGGTTTCAAACATCGGTCCTTTTTCTTGTGGCGTTTTTACTGTGGTAGAGTTTTCCATTGTTTCCATCTTTCACCCACGAAGTTGAAGTTTTCTTAATTTTGTTCAATTTAATCGAAAGAATTTTTATTTTTGACACCTCAACGGTGGTGGGGTGGGTTTGGCTTACAATGTACCGTAAGTGGTGGCCAACTGGTGTGCCAGCGAGCGCTGCTGGTGATGACACCTTCCATTTTGGGGTGTTTATTTAAATTGATCCAAAGTTATGTGTGAAATCTGTCGTACACAGTTGGACCGCCGGCAGGAATTGCTTGTGCATCCTCACGTACGTGCAATATATTTATTTTGAGGACACCGGTGAGGTGTCCTGGTTGTTGTGGGCCCCTCACATGTGAAGTTTTCCCTAGCGGAAAATGAGTTTTTCCCTCGCGAGTTCGGGATATTGTTGCTAATCGAAGCGATGAAATAAAAAGTGATTTTTACTACCACTAACGTGGAATCTCGAGAGCACTAGAGGGAATGGAAACGGTCCACTTTGAGCCAGCTGCTTGAAAGGAAGTTTCATGATATGGCTTATTAGAGAAATACCACGAACATTTTTCAAATATAAGAATCAGCTTCCTTTTTGAGGTGGAATTAAACCCTTCATTGCTGCTATTCAACCAAGCATTATTATCAACATCAAACCGCATGCTGAAACAAATGGCTAATTATTCACAAACCGATAAAAGGACACTTGCAGTAATAATCGGTCTTTTCAGTGGCTTTCGTAAGCGGGAGCTCTCTACATACTCTTGCTGACCCTTTGCTGACCACAACTCCAACAGCCACAAACGGCCGGATAAAAGGGATCATTATGTTTAGGTTTTTGTAATTTGCACACTTGTACACAGACGGAAGAAGGCTGCTTGCTGGAAAAAAAGCCTCTACACTTGCATCGCTTGCACTTTGACTTGGGTGGACCGTCCCCTCTGGGAGAACCACGACTTGCCAAACAGTAAAAGTCAAGTTCACGACCAGTGTGTGGAAGTATTTCCGCAACAACGAGAACCAAAACAAAAAAAGCAACGAAGGACTTAAACCCCGAATGTATGTAAACGCATAAAACACCGGCCAAACATTACAAGCAATTTCCCCCTCGCACAAGGCATTCGGGTTCGGTTTTCACTTGTTGTTGTGTGGCTTTTCCTTCATTTTTGGGGGAATTAGAAAATAGAGGAGTCTCCCTAGCGCCTAGACAACCGTGCCAGCCGACCAAAACACCCGACGTTTTCCCCCTTTTTTCCCGTTTGCAGGGGAACGCAAATTTGTTCAAGGTCAAACCCCGTCCTAAAATCGTAAACACCAGAACGCAGCGTAAGAGCAAGAGCGCGAGGGATTTCAACACACCGTCAGGAAGGGAACGGCACCACAGCGACTGCAAGCAAATTATCGCCACTTGTCTCAGCTTGCTTGGTGGACATGGAGAGGGTAGGTCACGTATACAAGGAGGTTTTCGTTTGCGGAACTCACCTGCAACTTGCACACGCAGCCAGACACGCAGGGAGCCGTAAGAAATCTTCCCCCTTTTTCTTCTGCCGATGGAAATAAATCCGAACAGGAGAGAATACCGTTTCGGGGGTGCCGTAAAAAAAACAAGTGCTCAATCCACAATTAACTACAGGAGGGAATGCACGGAGGAGATGATGATGTACAGCAAGATAGACCGACAAGGTGTACCGTTAGTGTAAGGATAACTGCAAAAACCGATCCTCCGTACAAGGACCTTTACCTTGTAGCCTTCAATACCCATCGGCGGCAAGGAGCAGCTCGTCCTGCGTGAAGATAATTTTGCGCAATTTTTCTCATTTGCGGTCAATTCGTGTTTTCCTTTTGTGCTGTTTGTTTCCTTGAACTGCAAGGATAAAATATACGTATGAACTTATGCTCCAGATGTATATTTGGAATACAACAAACGTAGAATGTTGCAAGGATAAAATGAAAGATCACCGAAAACAATTAAAAAAATGTATAAGTGTGTTAACTAAAGTATTAGTGAGAAGCAAATCTGGAAACTTAAAAAACTGCTAAAAGCCAACACAATATATAAAAAGAAAGCAGGAAAAAGAATGAAGAAATAAAGTTAGAAACACGAAGAACATAAAATAAAACAAGTAAAATATAAAAAAGAAAGCAATTCATAATCATGTACAAAAAAAAATATAAAACACATACACATATCAAAAATGTTAAAATTAACATGATAAATTGGTAAATGGAAGGTAAAAAAGATTGAAATAGGGGAATTTTATAGAAGCAATAGAAAATCAAAAGTGAAACACTACATTAAAAGTAAAATGATTTCAAGAAAATGAAAGAGGGTGCGAGTGATACCATCAACAAGTTATTCCCGCCAGGAAGGATAATTATTCGAGTGCTTTAAATTACTATGCTTTCAGCTCGAAACAGGGAACACTCCTGGAAGTCAGCGGACGGCAACGCTGCCGGCCATTCGATGCCGATACGATCGAACCCATTGCTATGTACGATGCTCCTTGCAAGAGTCGTTTCAGTTCGCCGAACGTATTTATTTTTTCTCGAGTGACGGGTTGAGTAACCTCTTCCCGATTGTCTGTCCGTCTGCTGCGTTTGGCCTGTTCGGGACAACCGCAGAAGGTCCTTCACCAAGCGAGAGCAAGGATACACAAATTGTTTCACCCTGTGTGAGCGACCATTGGACCTTTTGTTCAATGGCCGCCAGGTATCAGATGTTTAACGTTCCGATTGTTCCGAACATTTACAAAACCTCGCCGAAAACGTTCACCTTTCCGCTGGCTCAACCATCAACGGCTCCGAAGAGGAAACCAGAAAAAAACAGGACACCAGTTGGTCGACAAACAGCCCGGTGCAGTTGAAAATGCACCGTCGGCGTCGGGTCATCAAACTTATTTCTCTCCTTCTATGCCTTCCGAAGCCTTCTTTTGCGTCCTTTTTTCCTTCAGTTTGTCACATGTTCTGATTTGTTCCGTTCCGTTTACTTTCTGTCCGTCTGGTGTGCATTCAATTGCCGATTCCGTCCAGCTGGAGGTTTTTGGATCCGTTTCGTTCGTTTCCTCTTGTCTTGGTTCTACCATCACCATTAATCTCAAACCGCGCTGTCTCGGTGCTTGGGCCCTACAGGAAGGTCCTTCCATTTTTTTTTTCTTCTCACCCAAGTGTCGGGCACGTGGCACCAAAACCCTTAACCATCGCTTTTAATACCGTTCAGTTCAGATGATTAAGCTCTTCTGCTGGTCCGAGTGAAAACACCCACTACTGCGGAACCGTTTTTCGTGGTGAAAAATGGAACTTTGAATGTAATTAGGATTTTATGTTAATGCATTCTTCTACGCTCCTTATGGTCCACATGAAAATGTGAGTAATAGCTGACCGGGTGCGATTATGTGGCACGCGACCAGGCTAGGGAGAAATCCTCAACCATGTGGATTTCTCATCTGGGCTAATGCAAGTGTGGCATTTGTACGTGCACAAAACAGGGAAGCTGCATTCGGGGGTTCTGGCCTTCGATACGATTAATATACCAATCCATAATGGTTTCCCAACTCTCCTGGGAACACGATCGACATTGGAGAATTTATTAAAAGTATCGATTTAATGTCGAGATAATACTTGGATTTATCTGGAATTTTTAACAGAAAATCCTGGTCACGGCACCATTTCTAGTAGAATTACCTCACACATAATGCCTCTAATTTTAATTACTTTTTAAACAAAAGATAGTCTTTATAGAAAACAGGTGTTGTAGAATTGAATTGATTGTTTAATTTGCTGGCTAATGTATAGTAGATATTCATAAACATTAATCGAAAACCAATCGATTTTAAAGGAACCTTCGCCAGTTCCTAGCACCTGTCTACTGCTCAAAACCTATCGCGTCTAGCTGTCTACTCACCGCTGTACTTAGTCTAATTTATTAAATTGTTCAAATGAGAAAATTATCTCAACAATTTATTGACTTATTTATTTTTATCGCCACAACATCGCAACATCCTTCCACAGATGAAAGTTGCCAGATTACACCCAGGCAAGGCAAGTGGGTCCGTTTGTTGGATGTTTTCATCCTCCATTCGTACGCCCCAACCCAAAAACAAGTGCGTACCGGAAGGAATTGACACTGTCTGTTTCCGTGATTCTTACTATCTTTTTGGAAGGTGATTTTCTTGGCGCACGTCGCGGGCACACATACACAAACTTACAGTCAAACGAGTGAAAATGAGCAGATCAAGCACCTCGAGGTTTTGTGAGTTTTTTTTTGTTCGTTGCTCTTCCTTTTCCAAGGTTGATTGCGTCCGGTACATGGATGGGGATGGTGTGCATGGGACGGGTACACGCGCGCGCCAGGACAACGTCATTTACTAAGCCCACCAACCGGTATTGCGCGAAACTTGCCGTAATTTCATAAACTTTATTTCCCTTCCGCGTCTTAACCTTCGACGTTGGGGGTACGTTCGAGTGCGGAGGAAGTAGAAGGGGAAGGAGTGTGGCACCGCTTTAAACTTGCACAGTTCCTTCCGGAAGAGGGTGGGTGAAGGTGAGGTGGTTTGATGAGCTACAGTGCTGAGTGTAAGAATAGAAGTGGCCGTGAATATAGAATAAAACTCTATTATCGTATTTTTGCCTGCATAGCACCATCCTTGTATAACATCACCCCAGTATTTAGGGCTCAGAGTTAGAGACTGTTTGAAATTGGCATAGATAATGGTACTTTATGCTTTTCGTCTCCAGTCATCTAGATTTGAAGGTGAAAAATAACTTTCTAAAGAGTCCGTTTAAAGAGTTAACTCATTTATATGCCTAACTCACTCTGGGTGAGTTCAGCTTGGTGGGTTCACATCTCTTTCCTGAACACAATATGTGAAAATATGGTTTAAACCCTACATGATAAAAACACCAAACTACCTTGTTAGAAAGGTTGAAAGACTTTTTTGAGTAATTATACTTTCTTCGTTGTTTTTCTCGTTTTTGGTGTTATTATCTCCTCGTTTTTATAAGTTCTCTTATATTTGTATTTCTTTTCTCTTGTATACTTTTCATTTATTTCTTTCTACAAGTCCTTATTGTTTTTTAATTACTTTTGTATTTCTTTTTAAAAAATCGGTTTTATGTCAAATCTATGTAATTTGACTTTACTTTTACATCTTCATATTTCTTCCATTCAAATTCTTCCACAATTCTCTTTTATATGTGCGTTATACTTGCATTACACTCACAGCCCCCACTGTAAATCCGACGATATTAACAACCACCTTAGTCCTTCGCAATGAAGATGTGACTTCACTGTCTTCCGGTTGGTTGGATTTTTTTCGACTTCAAGCCCCCGAAAATAACCAACGACATTCTAATGGCGTCGGGCAAAAAGGGCCGACGCGGAACAAGAAGCGTATTTTCTAATCGAAATGAAATTATTGCATCGTAAATTCGAACACCACGCAAAATTGCCACGCATCGCGCGTCCGGTGTTGATAGGCAACCGGAAGGTGGGCTGCTGACTAAAAACTGAGCGCTGGAAAGGAAATTAAAACACGTTAATCAGTGCCGGGCATAAGGCGCACGGTACGCACGACGGTACGGTGAAGCTTTGATGAGCAAACAAGCGCCCAAACCGCGTAACTCATCCCGTTTCGGACACTCGTTCACGTTGTGTGAAAGTTTGCCTTTTTTTTTTTTGGTTTTCACTCGAGTGTCCTGCCGGGGGAGCTGCCAAGCTGCAAATCGTAGCAACAAAAGTTATGTTTCGTTTCTGGTGCGGCTGTTATCATAAGTATGATTCATGCTTTCCGCCAAAAATTGGTGAGTGAGTGCAGAGAGAGAGAACGGAGAAAAAAAACAAACCACCCTCACACCGCAAAATGTGTCACGTGGTTTATGTTCCGTTTGCTGGCCATTCGTCGTCGTTTCGAATTCCCAATATATATTCAAACATGGGCGCTCCGCAAACGAACAGTCCCAAAAAAAAAAAACACAAACAGTAGGTGGGTAGGTGACTAAGGTTTATGTCGAGTTAAATCGGCCACACACTTTACGATCTGTTTCAACGCATTTCTTTCTGTAGGGGGAGACTGGTTTTCCTTCCCCTGCTCTACCTCCCTCTCGTTGGGCGACAGAACCTGTCCGAAGATTATGTTGATGCGAATGCTGATTGCTGTGTGTTTGGTCACCATAATCAGCTTTTAGTGCAATGTCAGCCGAATGGGTGTGGAAAAACAAGTGAAATAAAACCATAAACACTCGGAACAATCCGTGGTGCTGCTTCTGCTGGTGGCAGTGGATGCTGTCATCAGCAAGGCCGTACTGCAATTTTGATTTGCCGCCTGCGAAAAACCACGCACACGTACGCACGCACAGTGTGTCGGAAAATGGATTGCCTTCAAAATTTGTGAAAAATAGCATCGCCCTTTTGGCTGCATTGCCGCTGATGCGTAAATTATTTGCCATAATAACGCCTCCCTGCTGGTGGGGAAAAAGAAACAACCGCGATGCGATGGCGCAACGCTTTTAGGTCATGAAGTTCTGTTTACTTCCGTTCCCATAAAGCCTTCCCACCGGAACCCCCGCCGGGTTGTTGTGTTCTTTACGATTTATTTGTAATGTTAGTGTAGTTTCCATTTATTTCAGCCTGCCTTTCTACCGGCCAGCGTAGTGCAGTGGCCAATGTGTAATTTTCCATTATTTTTCTTCATTAATAATAATCGAAATAAGTTTTATGTTGATACCCGTTTCTTTTGGGAGGAGTTTGGATTTAGGTTTCGAAAAGTTTCAGTTGACTTCACTTACGATGCAGGACTTGCGAAAAATCGCAATAAAATCGGCACGACTCTTTATTTAGCTTTCGAGGCATCTTTTTTATTGGTGAAATTAAAAAAAACGTCCCGTTCCACTAGTTTCCATGCTACTGCAGGCGATTTTGTGTAGTATTTTTATGATGTTTCGCTACTAGTTTCCAAATGATCCCATAAAAATGTGTTCCATTAAAACAATCAATCAATAAATTATCTATAAAATGATGCTGATTTTGTTTTCAACTTGAGCATTTTAGCAACAATGGACTGTATACATTCCGTAACACAACTTCTTTATAAAAATAATTGGAAAAGTTGATATAAAAAAAAAAAAATTCGAGAGCCAATTTTTGCAATTTTAAATCATTTTTTATTCCAAAAACTTTGATGTTTTGCTTGTAGCTTTTATCCTACGACACATGCACCAATTGATTGCATAAAAATATACAATAAAATAAAGTAGAGAATACAGCACAACTTTGCAAAACATAACGTTAACTTATATCTTTCATTTTCAAAAATATTGGTCTTATAGTTATGTTACGCACTGTATTATTATTTATTAAAGTAGTTAGATAAAATTTATATTGTCAAAAATAAACCTTCGTTGTGTTTTAATAAAATTTAATTTAATAAAAGATTATTTGAAAAATTACCAGCTCAAATAAAGATTAAATTTTAATTACTTCCACCCAATCACATTGCTGATGCATTTTCCAGCGATCCACTCACTGCATGCTGCACCGCAAAAGGACTGCACCGTTTTCAAAAGCGCAAAATAAAACCCCTCAACCCAGGAAAAAACGCCAACCGCGTCGAAAACAACCCACCAAAGCGATGAACATTTTCCTCCAGTTACAGCTTTCCACGACACGCACACACCGATACGCAGTTCGTACGCAAAAGGAGGACGCAGGACGTGACAAAACAAAATTCTCCCTTTTTTTTCAAGCGAAGGGATGAAATCGAAGCGATGCCGCACATTTCCTCTATTTGGTTGCTGGTCGTCAAGGCAACGGAAAACTTGTTTTCCTTTCCACCACCGTATGTAACCACCACAATCGAATGCGTTAGTGTTCGTTAGCCGGTGGGTATAGCGTTTTTCCCGAGCGAGCAGAAAAGTAAGCAGCTGACACGACACGAGGACTCGCACCCATACACACGCAGTTGTGAATGCATCCGGTTTCTGGCGCCACAATATTTCCCTGTATCGAATCAAAACATACTCACACTCCGTTGCGTCGAACGCTCGTTTGGTTGTGTGTGTGTGTTGGTGTTTGCGTAAGGATTTCTATACGGGCAGCAAATGCCTACTGCTCTGTACAACACAACCACCAACAGCAAAGCGTGGAAAGCGAATCCGAAGGATGAATCATGTTTCGTTCCGTGGTTTTGATTATCCTTGAGCATTGTGGAAGCGTTGGCTTGTATCCCTTTTTTAAATGTAGCTATTTTTTAATGAAGGAATATTGCGTTTTATGCGTTTTTCGGTGAAGAGGTAAGCTTCAATGCATCTTTATACAATTTATGTTTAAATTTATGTGGATCTTTTCTACAATCAAATCATGAGAAGCAATGGAACGTAACGTAATTGCGTATTATTTGAAGAAATCTTCGTAATAGTTTTATGAGTCGTTGTGTTAGCGGCAAAAAGCAATTTAACTCCTTTCCATAAATACTTTAACTATTTAAAATGATTCTTTCTGTAAGAAAATTATTCAATTGTTTTAATCAATTATGTTTATTGTTTTATTAGATAGTGCTACCATTTGAATAAGAGAAATATGTATAATAAAATTAAATATTATATTTATAAAATTTGTATTACTAACATTTACATTAAATATACAGTATAAATTATTTATATTAGTACTATAGTTCCTTCAAGTTCTTCAAAAATGAATCTTAATCAGTTCATAGAAAATCTCCACCGTTCGAGGGTGAACTTTTCTTTTGCCTTACCATGCACAATATTTCAAGGATTAACCACCCGGTTAACCGTAGATCGCTTCATAAAGGAGCATGATTTCCCCACGAGTCAGCGACCTGTGAGTGAATTTTTCTTTCCTTTATGTCTTTTTTGCTGAAGAAAATGTTTTCCCCCCGCATGGGTCGCTCAAGAAAAGACGGTTTGTTTATGAAGCAAAATCGATTTTTCCATCCCATTCGCCCTCCCCCAAAATGGACGCGTTTCTTCGGAGGTGCAAAAGAAATACGCACTTTTCGCACGACTTCATCTCCGCGGCAGGAAGCGAACCTCTTGACACAACGATGGCAACGAACGGATCTCGGTTGGATGCTTTTCTTCTACCATCCCCGGTAAGGTTCTTCCGTTTCGTATGTGGGGGGAATTGGGTGGGAGTTGGATTGGAAAATGCGTCATCTCATGCCACAGATGCACGAATGGATTGGGGGCTGGTGGGCGATGTTGGTTAAGGATGAATCCTTGACGAATAAAACAATACCGTGAGGGAATTCTGCCCAGGAGGACCCGGGTGTTTTCGTGCGTAGAAGAATAAAACGCACTTTTCTGCCCGCATCCTTTCTCATCCTTCCCTTACTTTTGCATCGCTTAACAAGAGCTACTGCAGTTAACGATGCACCACGCAACGAGCTGCAATTGCGCTTGGGGTTGAAACAAAGAAGATTAAATGCGAATATGTGTGTCTGTGTGCGTGGTACGCACAGTTTGACAGTTTGACGCTGCGTAGCGAGCTGAAAGGGGTTGCAGAATGATTGCACAACGTGTCCCCACTGCTGCACAACCCCTACGCAGGCACGGGCCACGGGGATGGCAACCTGTTTTCTTAAGATTCATCAACATGCGGCAGTTGTTTGCGCAAACGAGGGGAGCAAAAATAAAAAAGGCAAGGATTGCACGTCAAAGAAACGCAAAAAAAAACACATACGAAGCTCTAAAATACAATGTTTCCCGAATGTTTGATGTGCTGTGAAATTAGGTCGAGAGGATCATCTGTGGCAATGCATGAATATTTTAAGCGTAAGCACTGCGCAACAATGTTCATTTTTGTTTTATTTTATTACCTAATTGGGAACAGGATTAATGGAGATAATAAAACAATGTTTAGAAAAGGAATTAAAAACACTGCTCCTTAATTTAAAATTACAACTCAATTCATTTATTATTTCGAATTGGTTAGGAGTACGTGCCTTGTTTCTTAGTTATTAATTATTTACAAATTCTTACTTCCAGCTGATAAAGATGCAGTGTTTTTTGGGTTCTGACAATCAAAATCATAATTTCAAATTTAGCTTGTATCATGAAAAGTAGATCAAATTGATTAGAAACGATAAATCAGCTGGTGGAACCAGATGATAATTGTCTATTAGGAGTCATGACAAGGAAATTTGATTTTTTAATTATATTTTACGCATCTAAAAGGTTTATTTTTTTATTGTTTTATTAAAATTCCACAACAGGAGAATAAATATTCTCTAAATAATACCAATAGTATCTTTGGAAGAAAAACGTACATACCAGCTTGTTGGGCAATTGTTTCGCAATTATTTTGATTACTCCTTGTCGGGAAAATAATATCATTTTCCATCCGCGTGCATCTAATTTCCTATCGTATTATGGTTTAATCAACTACTTCAAGATTCCAACCTTGTTTCTTTGCAAATTACCTTGCAATCATTCGAAGTGGATTCGTCCATAATTTTCAGCAACAACATGGACAAAAAATCATACCCCGCCATCGTGGACAGTAATTTGGGAATGAAACGAAGAATAAAAAAACCCACAACCACCCAGAGGAATGCAACGAAAATGCAATAACTTTATCACCTTGCGCACCCAGACAGCTGTATCGGGTCAAAAACAATTTCAACGTGGCGAAATGAAATTAAAACGCTTGTAACACTTTTTGTGCCGATCGAGCACCGTTAGTCAGCTACCGTTTGTGGCAAATTTTTCAAACATTTTTTTTCTTCATTGCAACCTTAATGCCTTACATGTCCACTTAATGACGTATGAACGGAGAGGAAGACCTTAAGAAATTTTGTGTGAGCCATCAATTTGAAAAGCACACGATGGGTAAATTGATGGCACGATCGGGTTCCGTTATCGGGCCAGCTTTGTGTGTGTGTGTGTAATTATGATTAGATGGACCAACCCTCCGCTCCAATGCAGCTGGGGAGGTCCAGCAAGGTGATAAGACTGTTGACAGCCGATCGTGTTTCCAGCACTTTGAGAGTTTGATGACATTTGTTCCTTCTCCGTTTTGAATGCGGGTCTTGCGGGTGCAGTCGAAAAAAAAGGAAGACATTTTCGTGGTGTAAATGAGTCGATAAGATCTTCGTGAGAAGCAGCTGGAAAGGATCGTGGACACCAGTGTGTACAAAGAAAAGACCCATATAGCTGAGGATCAGTTTCGAACACTGGTGAAGATCATCTCGAAACACCTTTGGAACAGTACTGGGTACTGTCAAACAATGGAACGAAATTGAGAGAAGCATCCCAAAAAAAAACTGTAAACAAATAGATTCCGATGCAGAGAAGCAGTTCTCTCAGTATTTTCCCAATCGAAGGACGATCTCCTGCTGATCCCGTACCAAATCTTCGTCACAAAGCACATACACTGTGCTGTATTTTTACATTTTTCCTTGCGTCCTTCCATTCCCAAGAAAAAGGTGTTCGCAAATTGCAAAAAGGGAAAAAACACCCGCATATGAAAAGCAAACAAAATTTCGATTGAGAATTGAGAAAAAAAGAAAGAAAACAGGTATACAGAAGGAGATGTAATCGAGCGAGCAGAAGGATGAAAGCGACATCCATTCTGCGTCACCAGGTGAACCAAGGAGGAGTAACGACACCAACGTACCATCTGCTGCATTACAAGGTTCAACAGAAGTGCAACGAATGCTGGGTTGTTCGAATATCCCGGAGGTCATCTCGGATGCGGGCGATTCTGGTGTAAGGTATTTGCACTTGAAGCTCGGACAGAGCTGGTAGTGTGAGTCTGAATGTTTTGTAATTTAAGATGCAATTCATATTTGGTTTGGAGACAATTCCTTCTCCTAATCGTGAAAAGACACCTTATCCCGGGTGTACTCGGCTGATGGCTGACTTATTTGTAATAATAAGTCTCAGTTTTAATGACACTATGTCCTTGCCATGTAACTCTTCAACTATGGGTCAAAATTCATATAATTCTTGATGTTCTAAAAGACTAACTCTCCAATTCCCAGACAAGAGACAAACATGTTGAAAAAATATTTGATATTAATTAATAAGTTTGATTTGTTAGTTTGTAGACACTTTGACTTGATGAACTTCATTCTTCTTTTATATAGATAAATAAATTTTAAAAAAATAAATCCAATAAGTGATGCACTCCTTAAAAGTATTAGATGTTTAAATTTCCCTCCAACGATCAACGTAAAAAACCCCAAAGGATAACAAGTCCCCAACCATCAATTGATCCTTCCCAATTAACACAACGAAAAAGACGAAACAGAACCAACGAAACAAAAAATAAAAAAAATAATGCAATAAATTCCAATCGATCTCGTTAATCCATCGTCCACCTTCAGGGTGAAAGTGTGAAAGTGTGCGATCGCTAAGATTATTGGGCCGGTGTCGCAAATCTTGCCGTCTAAAAAAAGAACCCCAAAATCCCAAAAATACGTGGTGAATTTTCTTTTTTCGTTTTGTTCGCTGGTTTTTCTTTCGTTTTCATTAATTCGGGGCCCGTCCAGGTTGGTGGCATTTGCATGCTGTGCCGTGTGGCTCGTGCCACTCGGACGACTCGCGCAACGGCCAGGCGGCATTTATGCGTTTTATGCTACCACCGTCACCATCGGTTCCTCACAAAAACCCCTTGAATCGAAACCTACTGAGCACGTTGAACCACAGTTCCCTCTACACGCACACACACAAACATGTCGGTTTTCCGTCTCTATCCTTCTCACAAAGCCACGTACCATAGCTGTGTGTGTTCGTTTGCGTTTACAACGAACGAACGGAGAACTGAAACGGGCGCATAAAATAAAAACCCCGGACGCCCGGAGTTCAATGTGTTTGATATATTATTTGTATAAAAAGGAGCAGATGTTGAGTTTTATCTTCTCTATCCTTCTTGGTCTTTCCCGTGCTTCTCACCCTTCCCCCCATCCTGTCCCTATTCCTGGGTCTCTTGCTTTCCATTAAATTCCTCCCCACGTTTCCGCCACCTTCCCTCTTCACTAGGGTCCCTGTTTTCCCCCTTGGCAGGATCAACCAAGCAAGACCAGCCGGCACATAAGGGCTTTTCGGTCGACCGTGTCTCGTTTCCCGCCTTTCCTTTCCACTTCCCCTCTTCCCTTTCAACCTTTAGTCCTTTTTGGTCACATGAAATAAATTCTCTCTCTCTTGTTCTCATTGCTTCTCTTTTGTTTCCTTTTTCTTTCTTGATGTATTTCGTTGGTCGTGCGCGTTCAACGCACCACGTTTGCGCAAACCGTACCGTACATGACATACTAGCTACCAGCGCTTGACAGGCTTCACGATCTACCACCTCACGTCCACCGTTCCGTTGTTTTAATGCGGGACCCTCAACACACCCAGCACTATCAATCGAAACTGGGAACGGATTTGGAGATTTTCATTGGATTCTAAAATGCCACCAAAACCAGCGAGAATAGAGAAAATATTATTTGAAAAACGTTGTGAAATTCGTAATTTTATAAAAACGTAAAAATAATTTAAAATTTTTCACAATTAAAATATATAAAAATAAGATTTTCTTCTTATGACTCATAATAGATGACTTTGATCTAGTCCCACCAGCCGATTTATCGATTCTGACCAACTTGAGCTACTTTTCATGATCTAAGTTAAATTTTAAATTATTATTTCGATTGCCAGAACCCAAAAGACGCTGCATCTTTATCAGCTGGAAGTAAGAATTTGTAAATAATTAATAACTGCGATACAAGGCACGAACCTCAACTCCTAACCATTTCGGAATAACATTAACTATCCTTCTGGCTGCCATTTCGGTGGCCCGGTTTCAGCTCCACCACTATCGTACACTTTATCTGTTTTTCGCTTTCATCACCAGTGCCTCGGGAACGCTTCACGAACCAACGCGCCCTCATAAACTACGATAAAAATGCATAATTTCCCAGATGTTTCCCATTCCGTTTGCACACCACCGACCGGAGCCGTAGCTGTTGATAGACATCCATCAAAAGAACAGGAAGCTCCGGTCCACGGAATGCTTCCCCCTCCCCACCCCGTATCCCTTTATCACCATCCCAACTGGTGGATTATTCGCGTCGAGTGTTGAATTCCGATCCGATCTGAAGCCGGTGGCCGGGCCACGTACAGCATGCAGCACGCTCGCTACAACTTCACCGTCTCGATTATCCCTTTTGTTAATGCGTACCGCACCACTACAACTGCAGGCACATGCACACTACATGGAACCGGACCGACGTCCAGGACGTGACAGCCATTGTCCTTATGCTGCCACCTTTCCCGTCCACTCCCAGCCACACGCCGGGAAAGCCTTCTAACCTAAGGGTAACAAAGTGAAGGGGAGATGTGTGACACGGAAGGGCAATGCACGTGAATGCCAAATAGGCTGGCCGCCGTGTGCGTACGGTCCTTGTTTTTTTCGGCAGAGCATGCAAAACCGGGTTGATGCTGATTAAAAATAAAATTTATGATCTACTGGTAGCATAATTCTTTGCGATGGGCCCATTCGTCTCCGTCTTCAGGGCAGAAGAGGGCACTGTCTGGTTCGTCCTTGCCGTACGGGAGACAGACAGGGTGTGTGCATGTGTACGTAGCGTCCAAAAAAGGATATATGCACACGATAGAATGATGATATTGTTGACTGCTTTATGATACGCCATTGTAGTAGAATTCGATTTATTTATATGTTTTTTTTTTCTCTCTTCATCATTTAACTCTTTCTGTTCCGCGTTCAGTGTTTCGCTTCTTTCGTTTAGCATCGTTGTTGATGATTAAGTAGATTAATTTAAAATGTATTCGTCTCAGTTCCATATAAAAAACTGAGACAGATATTCACAAATTGATTTACAAAATTAGTGGATGTTTAACGTATTTGAGTATTTTGACATGAAATAACCTTAAACTAAATAAAAAAAGTAGAAAGGTAGTGGAAAAAAACAAACCAAGCTGATTTAAAAATGTTAAATAATAATAAGTTAGAAACACTCTCTCTAAAAAACAAGTAAAAAAGTAATGAAAGATAGTGAAAAAGAATGAAAGAGTGTAATCAAGAGAACTTTGAAATAGTAAAATTATGAGAAACATAGATACATAGATGAGGAAACGCTGTTAAACCGATGAAATAGGAAAAATAAACAGGAAACTTAATAAAAAAGAGTAAAAAAGTATTTCAAAATGTGAAAAATTATGAAAAAAGAGTATTCCAAGTAAATCTTTAGAAATTAAAACAATAAGAATGTTTTTAGATAATATATACAAATTTATAAAACTATAAATCAGTGTAAAATGAATAAAGCAGTAAATAAACCAAATAAAATAAATATTTTCAATCAAGCTTCTTTTGCTTTATTTACTCAGGGAACGGAATTTAGATAGTGTTCCATAAATCCTAATCGTTGTTCCTTCCTTTAACAGATTTCTATTTATCATTATCATCCGTTCAATCGCCGATCATTCAGTACAGAACTTAGAAGAGACTTTTCCGCGTTTTTGCACTTTTAAATTCGATTTCCCGAATACAACGAACAAACGCAACAGCTCGGGAACCAGTAAGTGTCCACGTACAGTGTCCTACCGCTCGGATCCAAAGTCATCAGACGCTTCTGGACGTATCGCTGCTCGCACCGGGAACTGTACCCTACGGGAAAGCTGCACAGGTTGGAGCATTCCGTTGACCTAGTTTTCCACGTGTTGCATTGAGGGAAGAGAAGTTTCGGAAGGAAAGCAGGTTAATAAGTGTGGCCTATTACTGTCCCCGGCTCAAGCCAAAACAAGGGAAGCCAACAGGCCAACAGGAGGGTGCTGCTAGGGCAATTGACACCGTGAGGGGCGCAAATGTTCTACCAGCACGAAGCAATCCCCTTTTTGCCGCGTAGGAATGCCGTTTCAAAAAATCACAAAAACCAGCCACCAACGATAAGGACGAACCTGCGCGGGCAAGGTTTTACCCCGAGTTTCTTCCGATCGCCCAGGATAAGGAAAGGGATCGGTTCCAATCCCCTTTTCGTCAGGCGTGCGCGAGGTACAGTGTAGGGGATCGAATGTTTACCCTTCGCCGTTGTATGCAGAATTTTCCCCCGGTAGTGTCGAAATTTCCTCACAATGCAAAAACCGGAAGCACAATTGACAATTGAAGTGCTGGGTTCATGTTAGGTGGGGTCAGGTATGTGTTTTATTTTGGGCATATTAGGGCGATTGGGTGCGGGTGCATTCAAATAATGATGAAAGAGCTCTAAGATAAATGTAATGCATTCTATAAAGGCTACCTTTATGTGGAACATGTTGGGAAAGTAAATGAAAGAAATACTTTTTTTCTAAAAATTGTTTTTGCAACATTGTTTCCATGTTCTGTAAATCATATTGGAAAATTCTAAAAACCATCCCTACTTTCGATTTGAAACACAAGAGGGCGCCAGCTACGAGCGTGAAATTTAGCAAAGACACTGTACAGAAGCAGTGCTTCGCTGCTGTCACCGCTAGATGGCACTCTAGTAGGCGTATATTTCAAATATAAATAAAAAAGAAATTTTGTTCAATACTCACGCGCAAACCTCAGTCCTGACGAGCTGTCTTGAGTTCTCCTGATTTACCACAAACATCCAGTTACCTATTAATGTTATAAAACTTGTTAAAATAATAGCAAAAACACAAAAAAAACAGATAATTCTCATTACCTTTCGTGTTCAGGGCTGTCTGCGGTGTAATATATCGTTCTCTCACGCTACACAGCGTTTCCTTTCCCAATTCGGTCTCTCGTTTGGGACGATTGTTTTTCGCCAATAAACGCTCATAAACCGTTTCATTGAGCATCGAAGGACGTCGAAATGGGGCAGGTTCTGTATCGAAAGGATCGATTGATTCGTCCACTCGTCGTAAGGATGCCAGACGTGCTTCACGACTATGTTTGTCCGATAAATCCCTGGCAAACCGTTTCAACCAATCAGCCGGACTGTATTGTGTGACCGCGGGTGAAGAACCGGTCCCGGAAGAACCTCCACCAGGAGATGGATAAAAATATCCCTGACCGGATCCACCAGAAGTAGCGCCATGCCGATTGTACATTGGAGCTCTAACGTACGCGTTGTAGTTGTACGAGTGTTGAGGCTTTGGAATGTAGATCGGTTGTGGAACCGGTGCCGGACGCTTTTCCAAATAATTGACCGTACCAAGCGGTTGCTGGGTTGGTGTGAGATAATTATAACCAGCACCAGAAGGGAATGGCTTATTGGCCGGTTTGGAAGATTCCATTGGGCTAAACGAGCCGTAAAAGTGATGATAATGATGATGAAGATGTTCCTCCTCTTCCATCGGTTTGTTGGCACCGAAATCAACCATCTCCTCGTTGGCAATGATGCGCTGATAGCCCAGCGATTCTACCAGGTGCTTAATAAGGTAGCTTAAATTATAACAGAAAGGTATGAACTTAGCTGTACTGTATTGCTCATAAAGTGTGTCTTCACTTACGCAGGATAATCAGGATTAGATTCACAAAACGTCGAACCAGGTGAGGCACACTTTGGTGTCATTCCGGGTGGGGCGGGAACAAACGGACACGGGTTTTGCCCATAAGAACCACACGCAGGCTTCTGAGGAGCGAGTGTTGGATGTGGATAAGGAGAAGGACTTCCATAAATCGACGAAAAGTTAGTTAAAAATATTAGCTATAAAGAAGAGAAAAAGTACTCAAGAAATTAGATAATATAACAATTAAAGTGATAAATCTAACTCACCATCAACAACGGCGTGCGATGGAGGAGTGTAGTGAGAGTCATATTTAAACCTTTGAAGTTAACCAACCACTCGCAAAGTTACAGCTAATGGGGAGAAGCAGTAAAACATCTAATTAAAATTATGTAAACCATTACCATCTGCATGAGAACTGGGATGCAATTTTGTCACAATCATGTCGCAGATTGCTATCAAACAAAGCAAGGTGTCGCATAGATCTGCATTCCATCCATTTCATCACCTAATAATGATTGCAGGGTGAGAATGGTGAGCACCAAACACAAATAGCACTTATTTAATGTTTATCCTTCGAGTGAAATGCGAATCAAGTGTTCATCTCTAAACCAATAAAACCTCCTTTTTTGCTGTCAGTAAATTATAATTTACTTTATTTATCCCCCACCCCGGTACAACTTTCCTTTTCATTGCACAAATTAGCACCACCGATGATGTGGGAACGAACAGACAGCAAACATGTGCTGAACGTGTGATAAAGCAAAACGAACCTGTGAGCAAAAAGAATAAAATAAACCGATCCGAAAAGCGCAACGATCAAATGACATCAATGCGCGGGGTGCACCGATGAAGCGACGAACCTCACAGTTTTGCGCTGCAGTTTCGAGCCCGTCTGGCGCAAGTCTGGACAAATTTTGTTTGGCCCTTTTGTGTTTCTTTTTTTTTCTCTGTCTCTTTTTGGGGTGCGTTTTGTGCGCGTACCATCTTGCTACAGCTGGATGCGAGACGTCAGCGCTGTGTCTCGTGCTCATCATTAAATTGTATGACCAGAAAAGGGTGTATTCTACTGCTTTCGTTGTGTCGTTACTGTAAAATGCAGTTCATGGTTCAACCCTTCACAAATGGCTTAATCCACGCGCACTAATCGATTCCGAACATACGAGGCTTGTGCGAATGGTAGTTTGTTAAACATGGCGGAGTGTCTGTTTTATGAGTTACCCAATAACCTACGAACTCTGCACCAAGTTCACACGTGCGTCGCTATTTTAACCCACGGCAAAACGAGAGTGAGAAAGGGAAAGTGTGGTACTATCTTTCGCAAACCCCCGCCATGACGATCGTGGTAAAGATCAAGGTGCTCTTACACTGGTTGAAGAAGATCCAAGGAGGATCATTATTATTATCTCCATAAAACAAAGTAACCGCAACGTAAAGCACAAGTAACAATTTTTCAGAATTCCCATCGGCTGTCACATCGGCCAAATACAAGTGCGGATCAACCAAATTGCCACCGATGGGTCGTAATTAATGAGCTCAAAGTTCCCACCATCACAACAGGCAGATACAAGAGCAAACCATCAACACTACACAATTAGTCAAGGTACAACCAACAAGTCTTTTTGATCCGGCTAAAGTTTGTGGCGATTCGTTCTTGTTGATATCTCACTTAAGTGGCCCAATTTATGGTTCAAGTGATTTTCTTCTACACTTCATGTTCGTTGCTTCGTTTGGTCGAAGGTCAAACGGTCTATCTAAAGCTGATTTAGTACACCGGTTACCTTTTTTATTTGCTCGCTTCGTTCTAATGTGGTGACGAATCCTTACGAAATTCTTCAACCACACAATACAGTAGCACCAACAAGATCCGGTTAGGAAGAGCACAACTCTTCTAGCTAGAATGGACTGTAAGCTCCTCTTAAATCACACTTGAGAACCTTTAACGGGTTCGAGCTTTTTACCGAAACACTGCTCGACTTATGGTGACTGCGACGACTTCCGTAAAAACCGAAACCCGCAATCACGCCGCGACAACCGTACGCGAAGGCTTCACACCGCCAACTGACCGGAGGACTCGGTGAATCGGTGAGCAAAGATCGCATTACTCATGACACCCCTGATCAAGATCTCCCACCACCCCCAGATGGGTTGTGCGTGTGCCGTTGATGTGTGGGTACTTCAACACTTAAGGAGAGGGTTTAATGTTTGATGGTTAAGCAGCAGCTGATGGGAACTTATGATACTTCAAACCATCATCATCATCATCATCATCTTGATGCGGTTTAGCTACCGGCATACATCAGCTGCACGCGACAGGTTGTTTCGCGACTTTCCTAACGCCTACAAAACAAATGCATGCACAACACACGTTTAACCGGAACATTGAACTTGAACTGTGGGATCTTTCTTTCCGCTGCATTATGCAGGAGGTGAGAGAATTAATTGAAGATGGGTCACATAGTGCTCTATATAGTACTGAAGATATAGAGTAGTAGTAACCAAGTATTTTCTAACTCTTATCTTAGTTTAATGATACTATAATATGAAAAATCTGAAAGTAAAGAGAAATTATGATAGATTTTTTCTGTTAAACTCTTAATTTACATATCAAACGATGATTAATCAATTTTTTAGGGTCTTCTCGTGCACGCTCCCTTGGGCGTGCTAAATTTCCCTTATTTACATAATTCACCTTCTTGAGGAGATGGTTTTGCATTAGATTTTAAGTTCACTTGCACGTTTGCCCGCAAACAAATCTGATTACTGGTTATCAAACATTCATCTTCACAGTGCATTGGAAAGCTATAAACATACACACCAAAAACAATCGTCTGTGAACTATATCCGACAAGCAATTGCATATGAGAATGCGATCTTGCAATGTGATTAAACATACTTTCTTCGGTTAAACACTCCACCAATTATGATCGACATCAAACGCATGTGAGCATCACCGAAACTGGGAATTCCCCGACTGTTGGTTGAGGTACTTCGTTTCCCAACCCCACTCCAAGTGTATTCCCCCGCAAAGCATTGTTGGAGACATTCTTAGCCGCTGGCTTCATTTGTTAACCACAACCATCATTACCGAGACCAATTTTCCTTTCTCGCATATAGTCAAATCCGTTCAAGCGATCGCAGACTTTGGGATTTTCACGGTTACCCGAAGATGCTTCGTCATGATCGTACTGTCTAGACGCGTACCGGAAAAAAGGGGCAAACACCTTTCCAAGGAGCGCACTCGAGACAGCTGAAGAGACATGACCGCTGTCAAGCAAGCGTATGACGTCATTGAGAAAGGAAATGATACTCCAACGCGACAGGAAGTGAGCCTTTTTTCATTTCGCGAATGAATTTCGGGCGTTTCCCGTAGAGAAGGTTGAGTGACATACCTCATTGAGTGAAGTATTGGGTATTTACCATTGAAAAGGTAAAAAAAAGGTAAGATAAATTTGATTACAAATCTGTAAAATAATTGATCCAGCTTTAGAACACATTAGACTGTTAAAATCAGTTAAATTTGAAATGAAAGCTTACAGCGCCATCTATTAATGAATAGCTCAACTAATGTTTTAGAACAACGAACCACGCAGAGGTAGGGAACGTTCCTCACTTCCTCTTTTTAGTTTAAAAATGTCTCGTGTTTCATTACTAAATAAACTACATTAACAAGACAAAAACACCAGCGTTCTACATTCACATCGAAGAGAATGGGATACAGAGCGCAGAAGGACAACGTTGCACTTTATTGGACACGTTTGAGAGTGTATAGGGAATGTTGGGGGAGAGATTAATGTCATATATAGGTATATATTCCGTCTCCTACACCGGTTTCGTTCGGTACGCAAGCCCTGGGCCAATATATAGACAACATGTTTCCTCACCGTACGGAGGAAAAAACACTAACGCGATGATTTCCGTTAAACAACATATCCCTCGCTCTCTTTCACTAGTTTTTCTCCTGGTTGTCTACACGCAACCCTGTTGCCCTGTTTGCCAAATACACACATTACACGAGATTAACATTGGTTTAGAGATTCTCTGTATTTTTTTTGTTTTGCTAAATATTGTATTTCTTTGTATTGTTTGTTCTTTCTGTTTTTGGTTTGTTTAAGTGTTCCTGCTTGGTTGAAGTGTACCAGCGCCAATTAACAGACAATTGCGAAACGTGATGTAAAAATTAAACATAATTGAAACCTAACTATAGTTCTACGTCATAATCTACGCAAAACGATAACGATGAAGTTTAACAAACACTAGCGGAAAATGGAAAATAAGAAACCGGAAAGTGATGGGGAGACGTTTACAAACTATTCATATAAACCACTCCGAAGAGCCGCTGATTATCTGCGTTCTGTCTGTCTGACCAGGCAGCATGAGCCGCGCGGGTTTTGTTTTTGTTTTCAATTGCTTTATTAAACGTTGATATATAAAATAAACCAATTCTAAACATCGATACGCACGCTACCGTGTGGATATAGTTCTAGTTTTGTGTGGGACGTCTCTCTCACACTTGCCCCCCGCTCCGGGGAGGAAGTGTCACGTACGCGTCCCCCGTTGGTTTTGGTAAAACATCGAAAAACGTATTGCTGCCTGCTAGCTGCAAATGTTACGATCCGAACGTTCATACTAACTTACATTTCTACTACACAGTCAGTGGTTCTGAATGTATCATCGAGATACTTAGCTAAATCGAAGATGATTGGCAGATCTCGCACGGCAAACAGATCGTTAGCGTGTGGTGGCGCAGCCTTTGACCTCCTTTCCTGGAATGTGCCCAGTTTCCAGTGGGGTATCGTTTTCGTTTCCTTCTCTACAGGGAGTTTTCTTTTTGTTTTGTTTTGGGGACAAGGTTGTAACATACAGCGATGCTCGCATTATATGAATGGTTATAAAAACAAACCTACACTTTGATAGCTCCCTTTTTTCCAAACTGCCCTTTTTTGGAACCATGTTCTATCCACGTGGGGCTAGGCCATAACCGTTTTTCCAAAAGAATACATCTTCATACACTAAGGGGAGAGTGGATTTGTGTAACGTACTGTTCGATATATGCTCTGGTAATCATGAATTACGCCCTCACGCACGGCATTCCGCTCCATTCAGCTACAGACACACGCAGGTGTATATAATATATTATTGCACAAAACTATTTGTTTTTCCTGTGTCTCTCCCTCCCAAGACATCACTCAAATTGCGGAATGAAAGCCTGGATTTCAGTTCGATTAAATATATGCAATAATCCTTTATGTCCCTTCGCTATTTCCCATTTACTAAATTCCTCTTCGACAACACATTCATTACATGTATTTTGTTCTAGTCGGCGACTACGTGGAGCCACCATCTTCCCATCTATCCACGATCGTCACATACACAAACAAGCCAATTAGCAAAACGTCATCTATCTTTCCCGATGTAAATATGTTGTCCTATTGCTTTCTTCGCGCAATAATGAACAATTTACTGCCATCGTTTTTTGCATGCCCTCTTGTTGTGAATACTGCAAATAAATGTTCTCCTTTCTCGTTTTTTTCTCTTTCTTCTTAGTTATCCATTCATCTTCCCGGCTGTTGATTGCTTTATTAATAATAACTTATAACCAACCAAGCATCACTCAATCGCCTAAAGGTACCGTTGTAAAAGTATAGGGAAATGATCGAATAAAGCTCTTCATAAGAAAAAAAGTTTATCATCTATCTTTGCTACACAGCGGAATACGGTTGGGCCGAAACAGGCGAATAAACGCCAGTATCCAACCGTTAATAAGACAACTATGTAAGCGAAATTACGTGTTTGCGGTACGGTTTGGTGACCGTGTACGTGAAACCCCGAGATCATGATTGATTTTGTTCTGTTTGGGACACGTTCTTTGTTACGTTCGAGAGATGACCGATTGGTGATCGCGCGTGTGTGTGATTTGTTTCTCTCAACCTCTCGAAACGATGTAAACAATAAGACCATTTGCATAATGGTAGCATAAGTCATCTAACAAAAGTTCAAGCGTCGTTTGCTGATTCCCATTTCGAGAATGGTCGTTCCCATTGCTACCGAATGGCAGAAGAGGTAAATAACTAAGCGTAAAAAAGGTAAACAAAAAAAAAACAAATGAAAACCACATACTCAAACACATAATACAACAATAACAGCGACAACGGGTAACTTGTTTCACGCCACGTCCGGGAACTTAAGTTAAATTGATGATATTTCGCTCCTCCAGACTGTCCTTCAATTGATTGAAAAGTTGCAGCTGCTCTTCCGGCTTTAGATTGTACACCTGGAACAGGGAAAATATGATGGAAATTATTTTAAATAAGAGTTAAAAAAAGACGTGTATATTAAGTCAAATTTTACCATATTTAACAGCTTTTGTGGGGAAGCATAACGAATAAAGCTAGAAATGTAAACGTTTACGAACGTAGCCATCAAAAATTGACAATCGAAACGATCCATGATTCCTCCGTGCCCGGGGATCATATCTCCAAAGTCCTGCAATTGACAAATGAAACATAAACTTCCAAAATCTATCCTAAGCAGATCATCAAACTTCGACATTACCTTAATCTTAAACGCACGCTTAAATCCAGAGGCAAAGAAGCCACCGAATGGTCCAATTACCGAGCTAAAGATGCTCATCGAGAGCGAATGGAGAAGGAAAGGATACATCGTGATGGTTTTGCTTGCGCCAAACTGTAAAAACACAACGGGATATTAGTAAAAATAAAGAAATCTTCTTCAAGGATACCTCCTACTAACCAATGCGATGCTATACTCCTGCGGCCGGAACAAATAGCTCGGTTCACACTCAATTATCATACGACCCTCCGCTTCCGAGTACTCAATCGGGCACACGAAGAACTGGAACTGGCACAGGAAGTACGATGCCACGAGTCCAAAGATAACAGTCGCAAATCCACCACCAATGAACCCTTCCCAAGTTTTCTTCGGGCTGAGCTGTATCAGCGGCGTACGACCGAAGAAGAACCCAAACATGTACGCCATCACATCGTTACATACAATCATCGAAACCGGTACGATAAACCAGATCAATCCCTCGAAGATGTTCTGAATGATCAGGTAGCTCTGCGTCACCACAATCAGCAACGCCACGTGTGTCCAGGCGAACAGGCTGAACTGTTTCATGTAGTACTTCTTCACGAGTGACAGCACGAACCAGACGAACCCGATGCAGTACAAACAGAACGACAGGAAGCGATGATATTTGACTAGAAAGCGCAGTGAGTCCTGTAAAGTTGGGGAAGAAACAGGAGTATTAGAAAATTTGAAACTTAAAAGCATTGTTTTGATACTTACCACACGGCTAACTACAACACCAAAGTAATCGACCATGTTTTCACCATAGAAAAAGTAGTTGGACGTTAGCAGGAAGTACCAGGACAGACTGCGGAACCATGGCAGTCCATGAATGCGGTACACGGAGTAGCCAATCGAAATGATCTCCTGGAAACATTTCACCTGAACAGCAAGAGCCTGTGGAGAAGAACAATAAAACACAACTATTAGTATACTTTTAACATTATTTATTATTAGTACAACTGTACTAAAAAATTCATTTGGTCTAAGTAAATTAACAATAATAAGATTTCCCATACTGAGACCTTCAAAGTTGCTACAGCTTACCACAGCTAAAATCCCCCGTAAGCCTCTCGTGTGCTGATTTCCAATGTCCTCCAGTTAACACAACGTACACACATCGGGAAGACTCCATGAAAACATGTGGTTAAAAATGCACTCGCGTGCAGTTCCGCGTCATCGCACCGTGGAGCAAATGTTTTGACGGCTTTTTAGCATCAATATGTGTTAGTGTATGCAACAACACCATAGCAACCGTTGCTGATGACGATCACCTGCCCCATGAATGTGATCAACCAGCACCAGCTGCTGCTGATGCTGTTGCTTGTTTCATCACACATACACAAACATACATGATCGCGATCACGCGCATGGGATGTATTTTCCATCACTACACCACCGGCATGCATGTTGCCTCCGTTGATCGTAGCTGCACTGCGCAACGGAACAAGCTTCTATATATTCTCGCTCTCGCTCGCATTCGCACCAACGGTTTCAGATGGGGAGATGCGCAACGCATCGTACCGGATGATCGTTTCATTGTCTTGTTAGTCTTGCTTCGGTGTGCGTGTGGCATTATAATGCCCCAAACGAAGGTGAACCGAACCGAACGCAATCCAACAGCGCCCGTAAGTGCTTTCGGTACCGTCTGCAGACACACAACCGCGTGTGTCGAGTTCCTGGCAACATATAATCCTACCCAAACAGTGTTATCTTGCTGCGTGGAATAAAGAAAGAAAAAAAACCACAACTCCTCCAAAACGGTGCAAAATATTTTTTCTACTCCCTTCGAGCAAACATTACACACAAAGGCGTTTCGCACTGGCTGAGAATGAAACGTTCGCTTTCTAGCGAAGGTTTCGCTCCCATCGGACGGTTTCACGGTGGAGAAAGTAGCGTAGTGTGTCGGTGATACAAACACGGTGAAAGAAGAGGGTGGTAGAGGACGGAAGCCGGGCAAAACCACCCAACAACAATAACAACATCAACAGAAAGGCAACTCCTCCACAAAGCAACCGAAATTGCTTTCCGAGAGTGCGGTTGCTATTTTGCGCGTAGTGACCACGTCCACCGTGAGACGGAGGAGTTTGCTATTCGTTCGTATTATTGTTATTAGTTCGCTTTCGCTGACCGAAAACGAGCCAGCGGGCGCGCAATGTGGTGGCGAATTCATTCATTTCGCATCGCGTAACGCTCGCTTACGGATCGGTTGGATAAGGAAGCTCCGGATCGATCGAACTCAGTGCCGCTTTGGGGAAGGAAAGTGAACGTTGTTTTTTGTAAATGTTTCCGCTGCAGAAACATATCGTATAAAGTGCAAAATAATCCAAGTACTCTAGTGCGTCATGTGTGATCGTACTTGATCATCTGTTAAATCGCGTACGCGCGAGATAAACAACATCACTGCGTGCTCTGAAAAACCTTGAGTATACAAATACAAACGCACACGTATCATCGCATAAGGGACCAAAACCGCAAACGCGCACGGTGACTAATTTGATAAATAAACATAAGCGAGGGCCACGAAGTACCCGCTATTGTGACGGTTAAGATAACGAGTCGGTTGAAGCGGTTGAAGAAAGAAGGCACAATGTCGCTGCGCGCTATACAGAAGCGAGACAGGGAGAAATTATCGTCCTCCCAGCGGCAACAGCAGCAACAGTTTATCGGTCACCAATGGAACGGCGCTCCTTCTGGTGTTGGTGCAATGCTGGGCGCTTCGAATGCGACCCAATTGACGGCAGCGGCCATGAAGATGACAGCTGCTGCAGCCGGCAATGTCTCCACCGTCGTGCCCTCGGTTCAATCGATTCTACAGCACCAGCATGCAAAACGCAAACAAACCCAAGCTGCTTACGAGGCAGCGTCGGGCCTGGTGCCAGTGACGGCCCATACAACGACCGTGCTCAGACGGTCCAGCTCGTATCCGACACTGTGCCGCAGACGGGCACGAAAACAGCTGCAACAGTTACGTCCGGTTCGGTCGGAAAGTGACCTAAGTGCAATACGGGATCTTCTCGAGGGTGGTACTCATTCCTCCGGGGCAGGAGAATACACAGTTGGTGGTGTTGTTGTGGGCGTAGCCGGTAGTGGTAATAGTTTCAGTACGAATAATCTGTACCTCGGCGCCAAATCGGAGGTGTGTCTTAAAACGCTGGCCGTCAAGAACACGGTACCAGCGTTCGTGAAACCTGCAGTAATGCAGCAATCAATGCCACCGCCCGGTGGAAGTGTCCGGAGTGCGTCTAGTAGTGGATCCACAACCCAGCCTTCCTCGAAACGGTTGTACGAAAGCCGTCGCACGTCAGAGCTGAGTAGTAGCGATTTCGGGACGAACAAAACGGAGATGCATCTGAAAGCGAACACCAGCGCCGTCCGCATTCCGATCGTGGGCTATGAGGTTATGGAGGAGCGTGCTCGTTTCACGGTAAGTGGCAGTGTGGGTGGTGTTGGTGGCGATGGTGGTGCTCTTATAATTCCCGCCACGCACACAATGGCGAACGATCGTGCGCTAAGTTCGATGGCACGCACAGCGCACGAGCGCTTGCGCGTTAGAATTTCCTCGCGTCTGTGTGGTTGGGATGTGGCGAGATGATTCACACACTTAAAGAAAGAGAACATTTTGCCATCGTTAAAAAAGAAGCGTCCATTTGTGTGTTTTGAAAAACATTCCATTTGATTGATTGGATTTCTTCCCTTTTCAAGTGTTTAATCTGATCAGTCGCCATCTATCTGATTAAGGAAAAAGCTATCTTTGACGTCATCTTACGATGAGTAGACGGCACGAACACGGACCAATTTGACGGACCACGCAAATGACAGTTAATTTGCATAGTGGCAGAGTGTGAACGTCCCTCACCTTGTTGCCGGTAACATTTTTTTAAACCCAACCTGCTATTTGCTTGTTTAGGAACAACTTCACGAAGATGATAAAACTTCAACGCGATTAGCGCGATCGTACGTCTGTTATGAAATGTAAATAATTATAGATCCATTTTTCACCCAACCGCCTATTACACGAATGCTGGGCGATTATTAAATGTTAAGAAAACACTTCGAAGGCACAAACGATGGTGTGGTAATAGTACTTTCGGCAACAATCAACAAAAAACCCATTCCAAAAAAACGTTTATATATCTTCGCAATAAACGCACCTTTTCCCATTTGCAGATATTCAAATTGCGCATTGAAAATAGCATTTCTCACACCTGCTGGTTGGTGCTGCGGCGTTACACCGACTTTGTGCGGTTAAACAACAAGCTCAAGGCGATCTACCCGCACTGTAATCTCGTGCTGCCGCGTAAGAAATGGTTCGGGGACAACTTTAGCAGCGGTTTCATCGACAACCGAATACAGGGACTGCAAACATTTATCAACACCATTCTTGGGGACGATGCGATGCGAACGTGCCAGGCGGTGCGGGACTTTTTCTGTCTCGACGAACCACCGTCCTACTCGGAGAGTATGGAAGAATCGAGGGTAAGCGGATCAAAAGATCATGCTGGAAGGCAAAATGTGATCAATTTACACATGTTCTTCATCTTTAGGTTATCTTTGAAGCGCAGGAAGAAACGATTGCGCAACTCAAGCAGCAACTACAAGCCAAAGAAGATATGGTGCAGGTGCTGCAAACGAAGCTTGCCACCGAACACAATCGTAATGCGATCCTGACCAATGTTTTACGGTAAGGAAACTAATTTCCACCCAGCGTGACACAAATTAATCTGTTTTTTTTTTTCATTTTAGAAACAGCGTGGAAAATTGTGCCAAATGTTCAAAATCTGTCGATCAGGTGATGAAAGAATCGGTCTACAAATAGGCCGTATTACACGTTTCCCTTCCAATTAAAAAAACTCCTCATAAACCGTCTGCGGAATATGGTTGAAGCTTTTTAAGCGATTGTCCGCCTACCAGCCTGTAAGACTGCGCCTGTGGATATGCAAAGTTCGAAACTTGTATTGCAATAATATAAATAAAAACTCACGTAACATAGATATTATAACTGTAGGCATGGTTAAACAATTAATAATTAAAAAAGTGCGAATAAATCGACGCATTTTGCTATAATCAATAGAGCTTGTTTTGGAGTGATTTTTGTGTTTAAAATGTGGCAAAGTGATCGTTCATTCGTTCATTTCATAAGTGTTCATTTTGGATGAATTAGGCCATGATAACAATATCATAATTGATAACCAATTTAATGATTGTGATGAGACTTTTTGATGTCGTGTCGTTGTTATTTGAGGTTTAAAAAGATCTAAATACATCAGTTATTTTGTACATTCGAGTCCACCTCTAAAAATGTTCTTTTTTTAATTAAATAGTAGTTTCTTGTCAGAACTTGATATAGTTTTCACTTATTTTATACGATTTTGTCTGTTTGATGTCTCTAAATCATCAAATTAGGTTAATCAGACTTCCAAAAATAATTATTTCAAATAAAATTAAACATTCAATGGATGCTATCCGAGGAATTGGGATTCTATTCTAACATTGAAACATGTTGGAAAAATGTCTTTCTTACCGTAACCATCAGCGCCAAAGGTCCACCGTAGATGATCAAACAGAATCCACTGATCATAATCATTGTGAAGATGCCACGTATCACCCAATTCTTCCATCTGCAACATTAAATCATAACCATTACATTAGTATATATATAGATTCGTTACTAAAGCCTCTATTCGCTCTAACAGATGTTCAAAACATCTAAGCATCTTTGAAGCAAAATAATAAAGTACTATTGCAACGTAAATCCGTTTTCACGCCGTACTTCTTAATCGCAAAAACCTATTTAGCTTGTTTGTATAAACACAACACACACCATCGAGGGACAAAGAGACATCAATTAATGGACGCTGCTAGCGCTTGCGGTCGAGAACTGCACGTCATGGTGATCTTGACATTGATATTTCGCGCAAAGTACGCCACACCGAAAGGTCTCGCGCAACAAAACACAGACCAGCTTCCCCGCTATAATATCCAATTACGAATGGCAAGCTGCTTTGAAAAAAAGGTAAAATCATTCACGACCTCCAAAACTGTTCTACTGGCGTGTGGTGTTTGCGTTGGAACGCTTCGGGAGCGATAGTGTTAGCGAGAACGTTTCACCCATTTCGATTTCTAACGTGCTAGGCGTGGAGATTGTTATTTAATTAGCAAGCAAAATGCACCCGCATGGAAGAAAAGTGGGTTCGGAGTGATTCAGTTACGGCGAGCTGCGGTTGTAATGTATGCGCCGAGGGCACCGAACCGGAAGTTTTGTTGGTTCCCGTACTGTACGCACCTATCGGGCAGTCCGCTCAGCGCTTGACCCAGAACTTCGGGCATTTTGTTCGTTCCCTGGGGAAGGTTTTTGGCCATCTCATCCACGTACTTCTCCTCCGGCATGCGTTCCTCTGTTTCGGTTTCCGAATCAATCTAAAACGAAAAAAAAAACAAATATAAAGAAGTTTCGTACTAATTAAATAGCAGTGAGAATTGATTTAAGGCATTTAGCTTCTTTTCTAACGATATTCGCTAACAAACCTCGTTGCAATGAACCGTGCGCCTCACTTTCGATTGCTATAAACCTTCGGCCCGACTTGAAATGACCCGACATGGAGTAATGAAATGGATTTTCAAGGTCCTAACGGTCATGGGGTTGCATAAGATGCACTCTCTCTCTCAAAATGTGCAAACGTTAAAGTTATGCTGTTCAGCACAACACGCACTGGTTTTGTTGAAAGATCTTATTTCCATCACGATTTTCATTGAAATTCTCTTTAATGGAATTGTGAGAATTCCAAGAACACAAACAGCACCAGAAAGAAGAGTTTGATAAACTTTAATCAACAACTCAACCCGAAAAAAAGGAAAAAACCGGTTAGACTCATGTGCCTGCAGCATGGAATGTGGCTTTTTCATCAATTTCTTTTGCCCTTCACATATGCCCATAAACACCATGTGTACGCATCCGGAGCTGACGCTTTCGAATCATCACACCGTCAGAATCAGCTCGTCGCAAGATTAGTTAGTGTGGCGCACACATGACCAACGCATGGAGACCTGATAAAGAGAACAGAGTGTTTCGGACTGGGAACCCAGCTGCTATCAATGGTGGTGGTGGTTTGGGCAGACAAATTCAACCGTTACATAACTCTGCTCTCTGCAAACCCTACCCGGAATTTCCGGTAATGGGAAGCGCCTCGAACGCAACCGGAACGCGCAGTGTAAACAATGTAGCGTGACACCGTCCCGCGATTGGATGAACTTTGGCTGACGATGGCGCGATCGGGAAGTTTTGTTTTCTGGTGGTGAGATGCCATCGCTCACATATTGGCCGACGCTTTAACAGCTCCACGGGGCAAAATATCGCAATAACAAACAGAAATACGCGGTAGGGCAGTACCGTGCTATTTTTAACCGTCTTTCTCTCGAATCGATTCAAAATTTCTCCACCCACCAACGGTGGTGGTCAGCGAGTCAGTAAGGTTGGAGGATGTTTTCCTCGCAAGCTGTTTCCGCTTCAAACAAGAACAATCCGATTCCATTAGTTGATTCGCTTCGTGGCCGCTGGTGTATCGAAAACAATCGATCCAAGCAATGTGACCAGCTGGTTATATTATAATTAGTGAAGCAACTGTGTGTACCGCAGGGATTTCAATACCGGACGGAACGGATCTCCCCCCCCCCCCCCCCCCCCTCGGGGATAGACAATCGAACACGATCGTGTCGACCATCGATGGATTAAATGAATTGGCAAAAAAAAACCAACACATCACGCACACAATCTATGGTGCTGGGGTGCCCTTTAGGGAACGTGGAAGGAACGTTATTATGTAGCTCGGTGCATTACGAAACGTATTTACTCCGGTTGGGAATTGGATTACACGCCCGGGAAGGCGACAATCTTCTGGGTTCACCTCCTCGTGCCGTTGTTACCGGAATGTATTGTAGCTTTTCCACACATTTTCGCTGCAAATTTAATTAGTGGCCCCCTATATTTTTTTGCAGTGGACCATAAAGATAAGATGCATCGGGTTCGGTATACGACGGTGTACACAATGTATCCTATGAGCTAAAACGATACAAAAATGACCTGGCCACCGTTCTAGCGCGAATTCATGTGGGTGAATGTTTACATCCAGCACGAACTAGAGCATGTACCCCGTTTGCGTGGGACGGTTGTCTTCTAGATTAGCTCTCGGTACGGTTTCTGCATCCTCGGGATGCGCGCTGATACAAAGAAAGGGAGAAATTCAGTATCTCATCTTCTCGCGCGCGTGCCGTTGTTATTCTTTCACTCCCATGTGGAAGGAAACAACCAACAATGATACCCGTCCCGCTCTCGGTACCGTTGCGTGGTTGGGAAAAGCGCGAGCGCACATTTAGGGGAAAGGAAAAATCGATAAACTGCGAATCAAATTTTCGCCAAACGCTTATCCTTGCGGGACATACACACGTACATGGTCGGAGTTTTCCGTGGTAGCACACTCTGGCGGTTGTTGCTGCTGCTGCTGCTGTTTGGGGCTGCTTTCCTGCTGTTGCTGGCCGGCATCGCCCTCCGCTAGTAACCTTCGCCTCAGCTCGGCACCTCCACCATCGGTCGCACTCATGTTGCAGCTTCCCGTTTTTATTTTGGTTCAAGAGCAAACAAACGCGTTGACGGTGTTCGGACACACACACTCACGGGCCACTATATCTAAGCAGTTATCAATCGTAGCACACTTTGCCGTACCACTTTTACGACCTCAGCCAGTGCCCGTTGCAAGGCGACACAGGTTGCTGCTCTACACCTTACGCGCTGCGATAACTTCGTTAATCGAAACCCACCAACCCACAGTTGGTAGGCATACACGCACTCACACGCTCGGCCACCGGAACTGGCCACCCCACACACACACACACACGCGCGCTCCGAACAGACCCGCAAGGTTATTGATCTTTGGGTAGCTTCCACAAAAACACGGCGAGCTTATTTTTGTGCTTCGTTGGTTTAAGAATTTTCCACTTGGCTGACCCGAACAACGTCGAACGCTCCGGCAAAACGAACTGCACTCTCTGGCAGACGCAAAACAATAGACTAGCTAGCGCACGGTACGAGTGCGTCTCAGTGCTTTCTTACGCCACAATCGATTCCGGACTGTGGCAAGCTCGCGGAAACACCACTCCTGCTGGACTAGTGGGTAGAATGCATGTTTCTCGTTCTAGATAGTCGGGATTTACATTTTTATGCACATTCTTAAGGCTTTTTCAAAGGATTTTACCAACTTTTCTACCCAATGTTTGACAACAGCCAATTTGTTTGGACAGTTGCACACCGGTTCACGCACCAGGACATCACTGTGGACATTAACGAGTTTTGTAGTTTTTTACTTGCCTGTGAAATTTGTTTTGATAAAACAATTTTAATTGATAAAGAAACCCGATTTCAATAAACTATATTGCTGATGGAAAACGAAGCTAAGATAAAGTGTTTAGAAAATATTTTGTCCAAATCAGTTTGTTGCTTGATTCACTGTCATTCTCAAAATCTTCCACCATACCATCTATACAGCCGACTTCGATGCTTCAGTACAGGGTGCCAACAAACACAGGTAAATTTGAATTTTTACCAGTTTCTTATGGAATTTACTAAGATAGGTACGTTTTAATTTGGAAATCTTGAACGAATTGTTATCACGACGATTCTTTCTTTGTTTGAATTCACATAAGAAAACGCTCTGCTGCAATTTCGAATTGTATTGGACACTTTAAATAGTAAAATGAAACAGTAACATATTCTCGTTAGTCATTAGTCTGTTATCACTAGAATCAAATATACACCATAATATGCGGTCTGTATGTAGTGCTTCGCGGTATTGCACAAGAACCAAATAATAGAAAAGTAAAACTCCGATGGGATAGGAATCGTCTATGCTTCGCTTCCTTGTTTTTTTGTTATCACTACCGACCACAACATAGGTTGGGATGGAGAAAAGCATTACCGGTGTGTGTTTTCCGATCCTATCGCTGGTCCTTCTTTTTGTCTGTGTTTAATATCTTTCCATTACGACAGCACACACGCACCCGCGTCACTACTGGCTAGTTTAATTCGCTAAAATTCGATTCCGTTCTCCTTCGTTCGCTCGCTTCCGAACAATTCATCTGCACTACTAAATCACCAGCCCTGGCACAAGAATTCTACTTTCGCTGCTGTTTATTGAAGTGGAGTGTTGACTTGATTGGTTGCTTTTAACGCTATTTTAGGTTTATCTACAAACAGGATACCGACCGTGGAAGCCATCTTTACAATGATCGACCAGCATCAGCATTCGCGGGAAGTTTGGAAATATAGGAGAGTTTGTTGTTCGGTATTTAGTTAAGATTGGCTTGCAAGTTGCATCGTTAAAACGTGGCTACGAATAGATAGAGGTTATAAGAAGAAAACGGGAAAGTGAGAAATTGGCGCCGATTTCCCTATCACTAACGCACACAATCCGTTTCCTTTCGTTCAACCATCTCTTTCCTCGAACCGTTTCCATTTACTTTTTGACTAAAAATCCGAGTCCCTCACGCGCGCACGCACTACTACTCATCACTTATACTGCTTAAAACCCTGCTAAAATATCATCTACAGCGCTTGGTTTACTCTAGCGAACAATCACAAATATATTACGTTTTGTTACATCTCTTTACACTACACACTACACCGCGCTTAGAGTGTAGCGTCCGGTGTGGTCAGCCTCATGCTAAATAATTGGTTTCACCCGAATCGATCGTCCCATCCTACGGTAGCAAATTTTCACTGCTCGCGCTCAGATTGGGCAAAGATTTGAACAGCTTTAGCTTATTACTATCGCTGGCAAACCGATTCGCGTCCGGCGTTGTTTCACCACAGCAGTGCGAACGTTGCTGTTGAAGCTGCGGATGCATCGGCTGTTGCTGATACGGACGATGGTGGTGATCGCTATCCGCCACAACGACAGTTCCGGCCATCGTTGAGCGTGGATACGGATAGTCGGTGGACAGGGCCGGCACAACCTGTGCCTGCACATGGCTACCACCCGCGAGGAGAGCGGCGGGAGGATGAGGAGGGGGCGTTTTGCTGGCGAGACTAAGCGACAGCATCGAATGGCCATGATGGTCGTAGTACGGACGAACAGGCACCGTACCCGGATCATCGTGATACGACGACTGCAGGATGTTCTCGAGCGACAACCGCTGCTCTGTGCTCGTGCGCGGATGTTTATCCTGGGCGAAATAATGCTGCTGCTGCTGTTGCTGCAGTTGATCATACTCGAGGATCTCCTGTATGTTCATCTCCAGCGCATCATCGTCTAGCGGACCTCCGCTTTCGAACTGGATGTCAGTCGTCTGGAGAGCGTTCTGCTGGATGGAATCTTCACCCGATCGACCATCGCCCGGTGAGGACAGCGGATGATGATGATACCCACCCCCATGATGATGCCGATGATGATGATGCGGATGATGGTGATGATGGTGATGATGGTGGCTGTGGTGCAGGCGATTGTTCACCGTGTCGCCTGCGAGGATGGAGGAACGGTCGGACCCGTTGGCCGGATGATCGACCTTCAGATCGACCGCCGGTCCCAACAGGCTCGTCATGTCGTAGATGATGCTTTTGGGATTGAGCAATAGCTGATCTTTGGTGTGCGTACCGATCTCGCACAGTGCGAGCGGTTCCTGCTGGGGGAAGCTTAGCGATTGCTTCTGCAGCAGCTTCGTGTCCGAATAGCGACGGAATGATTTGTTCTGCTCGTGCTGACCGCACGCACTTGCAGCAGCCGGAACCTCATCCCTGGCAAAGCTGGCCATTGTTGGTGGGCCGGCCAGTACCGTTGAGTGGCGGTGGTACAGCTTGCTCGGCATTTCTTCTCCAGGTGCGCCAGGTCCCACGGAGGGATCATTCAGAATATCACGATTTTCGAGGAATATGGCCGAATTCACGTAGCGTCCCATCGCACCGGGCGTTGGCACGGCGGGTGTGGTCGTGACCGCTGCTGACGGCGCAACATTCGGAGAGTTACTTCTACTCCGCTCTGTCACCCCACTGTTAAGCTTACTAAGCAAGCTTAGCTCAGGCCCGACAGTGCCGGATTTACCGCCAGCACTACCACCAGCTGATCCACCACCGCTTGTGCCGCCATTGTTCGCCATTTGTTCACCACATTGATTCGATGAGGTGGACACGGTTGAGTAACGATGGCTGTTGCTCCCATTATTGTTAGAAGCAGCTCCACCGGCAGCCGTTGTTGAGGTGGCACTCATCACCATAATGCCGCTACCACTGCCAGTCGTCGTCTCACAGATGTTGTGCACCGAATCGTGGAACGGCATCGGCGTTAGACTGCCACTGCCCTGCAGACACGGTTTGAACGACACCTGGCTAATATCGTCCAACGTCCAGTCACGATCGTACCCGCCGATCGAATTACTCTCAATGTTTGCCGCAATGATCTGACCCTGCTGATTGAGCTGCAGTTCGCAATGGTTGCCACCTCCACTACCCGGTCCACCAATACTGACATTCACCGTTGCCGCCCCGAGCGGATGATCGAACGATGACTGACGGGCCGCAGCAGCAGCTGCAGCAGCCACCGATGCCGTCACCGCATTATTGACCGCATTAATACCCATCGTACCGCCGAGCGGTTGGCCGGAAGTGGCTGCCGTGCGCACACGGCGAAACTGCGGCATCTGGGGCGATTGCGGTGGATGGATCTTTTCCGGCACGTTCTGTATGAGCAGTATCCTGAAGAAAAGAAAGATCATTAATTCCGATGCTCTCCTTCACGGGTGGGGATTGTTCAAAAGTTACCGATTTCTGGCACGCCAACGATTGCAAAGATTCAAATACTGCTTGCACTGGATGTACATAAAGACGACACCACCGGTCAGTCCCACCGTCACCACGATCAACTTCGTCCAGAAAGGCCATCCGATCTGACCTCGCCGTACCTCTTCAGCGGCCCGTTCGATCAGCACACACAACGACCAGATGACGCACAGACCGGCCGCACAGTGAAACAATACCGCACAGCACAGCCGTCTCCTTTCCACGCCGGACATATCCAAACTACGCCACTGCAAAAAATACCAAAAGAATAGAAAAAAAAAACGAATAACTAAACATTTTTCAAAAGGAAGATACGTCTAATACATCAGTTTCATAAATGTCATTGAAACATGATCACCGACTCGGCAAACCTCCCAAACAAGAACAACAGCATGATTTACATTTTAAACGAATTTATTCGACTATAAAATTCTCCATTTATAGCGCCTTGATGACCCAATGGGCAGGTTTTAACCTTGTCCATTGGACGATGCCTCATTCTACCAGAATGTGTCCTCCGTGTCTCGATGGCCACCGCGCGGGTTGATCTAATTTGTCTTTTGTTTACCATCGTCCTCTACGCGTAACACCGTTCGAGTGAACACCTCCCGTCTGCGGGAGGTTAGTGTAGTCTGAAGAATGGCATCAACCACACGCAAGGCTAACGATTAGTGTCCATTTTTTTAATGTTCACCCTCTATCAGAGAATGTGTTTATTTTTCTTCTCGATACACCTTCGCACACACCTCCGGACCACAGCGGAAGGTATAATTTTTACCGGCAATAATTATTCTTCGTCACGACACGTGAGACCGGACTGGAAGCAATCTTTGAACTTGAACTTCAAATCCCGCGTGTAGCGCACGACACAACCGGGTGCCCCGTTAAGGTTTGTGCGAGTGTGTTGGTTGGTATGCAGTGGACCGTTTTTGCCAGCTAATAGCAAACCATATCGTTGATATCTGCTGGACAACACACGTCACCACAGGCCCATAAAGAGAGCAACATCGACATTAAAAAAACAACGGTTGTAAAACAATCCAGAAGCTCTTACGGGACCTGTGTCCCGCTGGGGTAAAAAAATGGCGCTTCATTCCACAAATCTAGTTGTTTATCTTGCATTCACGATATTTTTATGACCTAAAAGGAGGAAAGAAAAATTGTAATTCGCTCTCCTAAAGCGATCCTCCAAGCGGCAGCATCATTCATGTCGCTGTGATTCTTCCCCCCACGTCCGAGGGATGAATCCCGCCTCCACATTAACGAGTTTTTCTAGCCCGCTCATCGAACGAGAGAGCGTCGTGGTAAGTGAAAGCATTAAAAATGCACGAACTGTTTATCACGTTCCCTCGGTGTTGTGACGTGTTGGGAGAAGTGGACCCCAGCAACCCAATGGTACCAGAAGAAACAGCTGGGACAGCAAAGCACAGCTTCAAAAAAATCACTCAGCATGTCAGCTTGCCGCACAGCCGCTGTCTGTCACTTTGGGCACTTTGCACAATTTTCCCTGGCAAAGTGAATGGCTGGGTACACACAAACGCCGCACAGAGGGAAGAAGATGCGGGGAAAGAACACTGTAATGATCCGGAACGGGAGTTATTTATTGCCCTAGAAGAACCGTACCAGCTTCCATGCGAGGGTTTGGTGCATTACCATTAGAGATCTCAGCTCTCGGCTTCGTTTTCAACCACACGTGGGTGAGTTGTGTGTGTACATTTTTTTTTTCTTCTGTCCACATCCATTCGACCCACCAGGCAGGAACGATGCTATAGAAACACACATCCAACAGGAGTGCGAAAAGAAAAGTGGTACAACAAAAACCAATGGCCCTTGAAGTAGGCGATAGGGAATGGCGACTGTACGGCCACGGCGGTATATAGGTCAATGTAACACAAAAACACATTCCCTCGAGTTTTCTGCTCTCAAGGTCCATGCGCTTGGTGCCGTTGCCATACTGCAGATGCACACCTCCGAAGGACGCACACTTGGTTTGAAGATGTCCCGAGACCCGATTAGTGTCCGGTTGCAAATTGACTTGATAAATGTGTCCACAGTCCGCGTGTTTTGTTTGGTTGTTAGCGACTCGTCGGCCCGTTTGGACACCGAAGGATGACGACCTGCCCAAAGTCATCTCGATAAGGTGCAATTCGAGCGTGCGCTAAAATAAAGTTCAAAAATACAAACCACCATCGATGCAAAATCGATTTCCATCACACGGAATGAAATTAAAGCCATCGGCACGGTCCGTTGGTTTCAGTTTTCCGCTGACATGATGACAATGATGGAAAGGGGACGGTTCTAACGGTAATACATATACTCATTCGCCTCCCCTATTCCGACCTGTCTTACCTCGTTGAACGGTTTGATTTTCGTGTGCATGATGAACGGGAACTTGCACAGTTCGCAGGCATTCGTTTCCGACGCCGTCAGCCATTGCTGCAGACAGGTCTGGTGCACGAACTTTAGACTTCCGGAGCAGTAGCAGGGCGTCAGCAGCGGGTTGAGGGTGTCCGACTCGCAGTGACAGATGCGGCAAATGTCGCCACTGCTCTGCGACACCTGACTGCTGGTGGAACCGTATCTGCAATGAGCCGAAAGAAAAAAAAACAAAAAGGAAATCAGGTAAGCGTCGATAGAACCATTTGGTAACAGGTGAATGAAAAATGCAGAAACCCGCTAGCAGTAGTCAAAACAAACAATTGTGTCACGCTGTTGGCAGACGGGGAAGTACGGTTGTTTCTTTTTTGTTTCTTCTCTAGCAGAACGCGGTAAATGACCGCAGCCGAATGGGTGGTCCATTTTCACGCTCGTCCATGGGTCGATCAAGTGCACCGGAAGCCAACAAGCATCAGGCCCGTCAAATATCGAATTAATTCCATTCGAGTGTGTGTCCTCGAACAAACAGAAAACCACCATTACGAATGCCGCTGATACATGCATATTAGACACACCGGCGGACTGTAATGAGTGTTTGAAATGAGGAAAAACCACGCATCCATAATGCCGCGTTGCGTGCTAAACTTCCCTATCCTGTCCGAACGGTATCAAAAATAAAACTACAACATCCAAGGACGCGAATGTGATAGAAATCGGTAATCGCCATTACAGTGGCATTCGGGAAAACCGTGAACTTCCGTCGAGAATTAACGCCCGGGCTGTTACACTCTTTACAAAGGGATCCAGGGATGCAGGTGGTAATAAAGTGTGTCAAGGATGTACACACTCCCGGAGGGAAACCGCACACAATTTAGTGTGCTACTTTACATGTACATGGTGATAAATCATCCCCCCGGTAGTGTTGCAGTGTGCAGGGGCTCATCTCGCACGGACGGCTATCCTTGTGGCATTCCATTTAATTATCACCATACAACGGAGCCATCGGCAGAGATAGCTTTTGTTTCGTAGTTCCATTATGATGTGACCTATTTCCCGGGCTTGGCCAGGTGGATGAAAAAAAAAATGACCTACCTTCTCATGCTGTTTCCTGTACCCTAAACTTAATGCCGGAACGGGAGAAGAATTTATCCTGTCAGAACTGTCCCCGGGATGCATATGAAAGTTACTGACGATATGATATAGGATGAGAGGCAGTTTTTTCAAAAGGGTATGGCGTGTAGGAACATCATCGGATAGAGTACCGGATGTGCTCACAAAAAGCAGGATACTACTGGCAGTTAATCTACTTTCATATGAGCTGTACAAAGTTCACGTCTGAGGCATTTAATCAACACGGAAGGACAAATCTAGAATTGAAGTCCATTTCAGTCTGAGGCCTAATTTCAAGTACTGAGACAACTCTTTAGGAATATTTACCAGATTAACGGATGAAGAACTCGAGATCACTCGAGATCTGATCAAATGGACTTTTACATATCAGACAATAGAACTTTATCCCACAACTACTTCCAAGTTACGATTTCCTAATGGGGAAGTAAAAACTCGTAAGAAACAACGTGGAATTCCCGATCCGAGATTGAAAAATTATACAGAGAATTTGCATTGTGTCAATACGCTATTAGAACAGGTTTGTAGTAGTTCGTCAACGTCATCCGGAGGCCCAACGTCTCATTAGGGGCATCTCTTTAGCGGTGTCTAGTGCTACTTCCCGAGATGAATAACCGATGAGGCAACCTCGCACTAAAAGTAAATCAAGACACGCATGCGAGCACGTGATTCTTCCTCGCGTACAACATTAGAACAAAATTGAGGTAAGTATTACAATCGATCGGATCCGTCTTCATTCCAACGGTGAGGTCATTCTTGATAAGACTCAGAAGTCAGATCAACAGTACGCTCATCCCATTTTCGATCCGCCGATGCAAAAACCCATAACCTTCCAACGACCATCCATGTCACCGCGTCCATTGAGCATATACATTAAAGAGCTTATCAGAAGCTGGACTGTTGGTGTACGCATCCGAACACTGCCGTGGTGGTGTAAATAGGGCTTCAGCAAAACATACCCGATAAGATAATGATTGATGATCGGGAAAATCAATTATCATTAGTAACGCACGCACGCCGCATAACGCGCCAAATCAGGAAGCGGGACCCCGGACGGCTAAGCCGAGCGCATCTGTGGGTCGATTCAACTAAACATGCACTTTGAATCATAAACTTCAACACATTAGAAGCCATGCAGTTTACTTTCCGGGGTCGTGCTAGCTTAGTGATAAGATACGTGCTGGAACGACACACAGTAAAAGTGCCGGGTTATGTGTAGCTGGTGATCGATTCTGGTCTATCACAGCTTGGGTTTTAGTTCCAAACCAAAAAAAAAAACATTAAAAACTCTTATTAGTTATTGGACAATGAGTGCAACCGATGATCGTGGATCTCTATTTGCTTTTACACAGGCCTCATTCGGTCGTTCGAATACACGCTCATACTACAAATCACAACACACGCCTTGTACGTCTCGAGGGGAACCGGTTGTACGAGATCGGTGTGTCATACTGGAGGTGCATCAGAAAATGGAAAAATTGCGTATTGGCGTACCGTCGCGATCGCGAGGGAACACACACCATTTCGTTGCCTTTTTTCTTTCCTCAAGTTGGTCATAAGTTGTAAACTTTATCACTGTCACAACCGGTACCGTGATGCTGGTGGCGACAGAGTGTTGCAGAATCGGATCCGTTGCAATCTGTCGTTTAATCAACACGCACTCGGTGCACTCCACACCTCGAATCAATCCACTGTACAAATATAGTAAAATACCTGTAGAAGATCTGCGCACGATCGTTAAGATCAAAATAATTTTCTTTGTTTATTCAGCACAAACCGACGCTTGAACATTACAAGTGAGACACAAAAAAATGGAGCAAAGTAAATTGTAGCAAAAGTTCACCAACTCGTTTCCATTAGCAAACATATCCATTATGGTGAAGGTTTGCTGCCTTCGGCAATTGAGCGCCGTATCAGGAGCTCTTCACGTTTAGCCTTTTCGCACCGGAGCTGCAAGACAAGATGCTTTTGCCGCGATTTTAAAGCCCTGCATTCTAGAGCAGCTAAACGAATAATATCTTTCAGCGATATATACGGAGGTGTTCGCTCCCCCATAATCATGGTGGCTATTTGTTTCACATAACGATTCGTCTCTGCGCGTAACTCTTGTTCTTTTAAATTGTGTAGAATTCTTTCAAATTTCCTAACCTCCTCCTCTAATTGTTTTGCGTGTACCATTGCTTGATTTTCCACCATCTCAATAACAGTGTCTTTTGTATCCTTTTTCGCGGCATTTTCGCCGAATGTTCCACAGTACTGATGGTTGGCGGGAAGGATGTCAGACATGCGCACACCGCGCATCAGATCGAGGTCCTCCGTCTGTTTGTCCTCGCAGTAGCATCGCCCATGCAACGGTGGAGCCACAATCAGATCGCGCACAGACCATCGACCGCTGGGCAGCACGTCCTGGTAGGTAACGTTCACAGCGTCCGGATCGTACGTGGATGAGTTGTCGCGTGTCGCCGAATTTTCCTGAAGCCATTCCATGTATTCGCGCCACTCAACAGATTGCATTTTACTGTCTTATCCCCGTTTTGCAATCGATAGACTTTCTAACAGCAGCCGACTATTTCTTAATCTGACAGAAATGGCCGAAAACTGATTTTTGAAAAAGGGAGCACACACACACACAGAAGCGCTTCCGTAACGGTTAAAAGAATCCATTGACAGAGGGCGCTCTTTTCGGCTGGAATATGGAGGTGCGTGACTTACCACCACAAACCTGCCAATTCTCGTGAAATTTTTTGTTTTTCAATTCTCCCCAAACTCTCTACACACATTTCGCACCGATCGTGTAGCGATCGGGAGGTATTGCGAGTGTAGGTGCAGTGTATTGGTGCTATCCTTACAGCAAATACCATTTTGTTTCGTCTCTCAATCATTCCGAACCGAGTATGACATTCGACATTTGAATGTAGCTCAGCAAGAACCATTGGAGCGAGAGTTTGTCAATCGAGACGGTGTATAGCTGTAGGTGTTCTCATTAGCCTGTCCACACCACCACCATTATCGAAAGGAGATATTTAGCCTAAAGCAGTACCATGAAGTAATTTCCACTCCATCGGCAACCCAGCAGGGCAGACAACTTGACATTTCCGTTCCAGGACATCGATGGGAGTTGTGAAGTGCGAAGGGCATCCGTGTTTGTGAGTGTGTGCGTATGTTTTCTGCAGCCAACCGGCCTAATGTCAATACATTAACCATTGAAATATAAATAAGCTGGTGGTATTTTCCAATGAGCGTGTAGTGAAAGGACAAAGTACTTTGCGTTCCCGAACAGCCGTATCGATTCGCGTCTAATCAACTTATCACCCCACAGGGCACCGTCTCGCGTAGGTGCGGAAACGCACAGCGAACAAACGCAAACGGGGACATATTTTCTTTTAATATCCAAATGGAAATATTGAGGCCATCGAGTGTGTGTGCCACCAACAATTACAATTTGGATGCGAGAAACGTTGTTTGGCGTGCATAAATACCGAAGGTAACTAAATCTCATTAATAATCCGTTTTAACTTCCACTTGGATATGCTTGGAAAATGTTTCATTAAACCATTCTGCCCATTGTGCAAACGCGTTTCCGGTAGTCGAATGGGGTGGGTTTTCATGCCCTGCAGCCGTTCGATCATTTGCATGTCGTTAGAATTTGTGCAACAAACGGCACGCATTTCACACGGCTTCAACATATCGCACACGAACCCAGAGCGCGACGACGGGGAAAATTAATGTTCACTCATCAAACAACACAACCACCACCGCGCCACGATGATCCTGCTGCGGGGAAGGGAAAAGGTCCTCCGGATGAAACTCCAAAACCCCTTGGTGACGCACTTCTCGGACGGACGCACGTCATCAGTAGAACATTGGCATGACGATTGGAAGAGCGTTCCGTTTTCCCAGCGCTGTTCAACCCTTTTCGGTGGGCCACATGCGGTAAATCGCGTTAATCGTGATTTATGTTTGATTGGGCCCGATAAAACCGTTTTGAATAATTGCAGCCGCTTTCAGGGGACGATCGAAAATGATCGGTTTGCTCTAGATGTTTTTTTGTGGATATCCTTCAATTTTACGACCCGTTCGAAATGGTTAAATGATTTCCGGTCACTCTGGACATGAATTCTTGAAGACGCAAGACTTCTGGTACAAGCTCTGCAACACTATCTAAAAGTATACGAGAAAGGGGAGGGCGCTTTATTTCGAAATATCATATCATCTGATGCATCCGAACCTGTACACCTTCTTCCGTGTTATTCCGTCGGTTAACAATTTATTCAGCGATGCGTAGTAGCGGTCCTCGCTGATATACAAGCGCGTGTAACGTATTTCCGCGTTATGCGCCGCAGCAACAAGGTGCTGCAGCCCTGCGCTTCATGGTCAACCGGTCGATCGTATCGGTTGCTGGAAACGTGAGAAGAATGTTAAAGAAGGGCCAATGGCCCTGGTGGCGAATGCAATCCCTCACACCCGTAGGCCGGAAGTTATGCCGACGCGATGCACGATTGATTGTGTCGGAAGATGTCGGATAGTGTCGTCCAAGAAGTAGCGCAAAGTACCGACACCAATAATCCCTCAAATCGGTTTCTTTTTAGGGGAAAGTGGAGCAACTTTAAAAGCGAAACTTCACAGGAGATAGACACTCAAAGATCATAAAGATAATTGTATCCAAGAGTCACCTTCGATAAACATCCCTTGCTAAACGATTGACTCATCAATTATCTTCTTTTTAAGGGGACTCACCCTACAAGAGCGTTCTATATGTCAAACACCCCAAAAAGGCTAACCGAACCCACGGACATAAAGAAAAATCGAAATTATAGCACAATTTCCTCCCGTGTGTGCAACCATTCCACAAAGCGCCCTCCAAAGTGCTGGTAACCGAAACGATCCATGAGCTGCACTTGACCTTTTTACCACGTCAGTTATCCATCGGGTAACTGCACTCCAAAAAATTGACTCCGAGACCATCGGCCCCCTTCTCGCAGGTAGGTGAGTTATTTTTTATTGGAGCTTAATAGTGCCACAAAACGACGACCTCCAGGGTAGCACCGAAGGGAACGAGAAGGCCATTCTCGTAAATCGGATCTCGATTGGACAATAGTGTTCCACGAGCGGCAAGGGCGCAAGATTTTTCTCGGTCGCTTTTTTTCTGTTTGTTTTACGATCAAAAGAAAATTCACCTTCACCATTCTGGGACGGACGGACGGTTGCGAGAGAAGTCATAGCACTCAGGACAAGGTAGAAAGAGTAAACCGCTTGAAATAGTTGTTTTTTATGCTTCTTTAACTCAGACTGAAGAATGGTCCAATCTTTGCGGGTGTTTTGGTACATTGCCCTTCTGTTTAATTCCATCTCTGCTGTGAAAGGTGATAAATCTTGAAGAATATCGGAATACCGGAATAGACAAAAAAAACCCTTTTTCGGAACAGATGAATGTGGAGGTGAAAGTTTGCGGTTTGCTTACCGGTTTTCATGCAGTAAAGTGCAACTTGCGGTGCCTTCCAAAAACCTTGACCTTGGCGCTACATGACGCGATACACATTCATCTGTCTTCACGGAGAGGGAAGCCTTCTCTGTTGCCACTGTCTTTTGTTTTTCTGCGTTCGCTTTCGTTTTCATCTTTGTCCGCGTATTGCTTTTTGGGACCTCCAATTCGGCACCAGCCGACACGAAGGTGAAAACCCTGTCCAACTCCATGTTTCACCCGTGGACATCTTGCAGCAAACTGCTTCGAATGTGCACAGGAAGTGAAAGGAAGTAACAGTAATAACCATAATAATTGGCACCAGCGGCGAAGAACCACGGATTGGTACCCCAGGCAGAGTTTCTCCTAATGGTGCCGTCCATTTCAGGAGAGTTTCCACCATGCGCTACCAAGAAATTGGGCGCGCTTCGGGCGAGAATGGGCCATTGCTTTACTGTACACCTCATAAACCTTTACTACACACCGGCAGATTGCATATGCTAATCTTGCCGAAGGAAAAGCGAGCGATTTTATCAACGATGGCAAACAGTATCCATCCAAATGCTGGAGACATGCACCGGTGGGCTTTACGATGTTCCATGCCGGATTAGATACACGATACTTTTTGGGGGGGGAGTAATAGAAGACAAAAAAAAACAAACGCGCACCATAACCTTGTGCCAAAGTGCGATTACAGCATCGGGTACACCGAACGGGCGCTTTCCCTTTCGGTGGGCCCAAGATTCGACCGAGCGTGCCGTGGTTATGCTCGACGAGCCCTTAGGTTAGACGTAGAACGAAGATATAAAAAACCTCCGCTGTTTTAACACCTACGTTAGGGGTTGACCATTAAAGCGCGACAGACAGATTTGCGATCGCGATTTATCCGGTTGCGTAACATCTTCCAGTGAAGGTTATGGGCTTGCACCGGCACAGACTACCAGGTGAGACATCTAAAACGGTTTGAACCGGTCACTTTTAATCTCAACCCATCGCCCCTTTTTCGAACGTCATCAGTTACGCCCAACCTCAACGTCTGGAAGCGGTCGCCTGCTGGAAGGTTCGATAAACGTTACTCACCGAACGGGAAAGGTAGGAACTAGTCGATGCAAAAACCGATAAGATTGCAAAAACTGAACACTAATGGTAGAACACAAGTGGACATCCCGGTTAGAACACAGGTTAGACAACCACTTTGGCAATCAAAACCCAAACAACAACACACCCCAACACTACTGGCGAGTGACGTTGACGTCAGAGATCGTGTACCGGGTAACTTATTATCCGGGGGGGAAGAGACTCTCGTACAGAGCACGTAATGGGTACTCCTCTTCCCGGGTGCTACTCGGTGTCTCGGGAACATGTTGAGTCACAAATGTTCTAATGAGAAACACCACACCACATTAGGCCGCAAAGTGTTTCGCCTCTCACACAATATTGCACAATTTACAAGCGGCAATAATCATCTTTCAATTTGTGAGGGCAATTGAAACGGGTGTCGGGATATAGACGGTGACCTCGGTGTCTCGATTAAATAACGATCGAGCGCACGAATGCACTTTGCATGGAGATATATTTAATCCATTTTCTTGCACTTCCATCAAATCCCAACTCCAACGCACTGTCTTTGCTGTCCCGGTTAAACCGTTCAATTAGTTCTTCGGTAAGCGTTTTAAATAATGCACTTCACAACTTATTACCGTCTTTACCCAGTAACGACGTAAACGATGCACCCTGCTTGAGAAAATGCACATTAGCCTGGTTGCATCATGTTTGCCCGCAACTCTGTGCCGAAGCGTCGATGCACTTGAAAAATTGCAAAACGTACGGAACGGAACAAGTCAAGAGAGTGTCTGGGGCCGGTGCAAACGATGCAAGGGTGAACGATACGAAAAATGAGAATTGGAAATTATTATTCACAACCACGGTTAGAAATAATGGACGATAAAGCTAATGATTAACCTTTGGTAATTGTTAAATTATGATTAACTTAAGTTACTTTAAATGTCTTCATTAGACTTTCAGGAATAATGGAGATGATCTAAATATGTGACCCGAAGAAGGGATTCCAATACTTTCGTTGGGCATTTAAATAATTTTTAATAATAATTTTAATAATAATAATAATAATTTAAATAATGAATAAATGAACTTCAACAAATTTTACAATCTTTGGAGATGGCGTCTTCCTTTGTCACTTGAAGTACTCTAAGGTGTTTCAAAGTCCCTAATCGACAAAAAATGTGTACCGTGGAAACCAAATCGTGAGGTATTTTAACATAAATTTATAATGGAAACTCTACCACCGACACTCTGCTGTTAATCAGACAAAGAAATACAGCTGCCGATTAGAACGATTATTGATTACACTTAATTAGATAGCGATACTTGAAATTTGGAATTCTTTGTCCCTTCCAACAATCGTTCCCAAGCGTGACAGAACTGTAGGTGTGGGTTTCACCTTCTATGCCTTTAGTATAAGATTATTGCTTTATCTCGGTGCCCGTTTGATCAACGGCGCTCAGAGCAGAGCAGAGACAAACATAGCCTTTTTCCTAGGGAAGCTAAATTAAGTTTAAATCTAGGCCTAAATCCAGTAGCGGTACCTGTACTGTATGTTTGCGGCCGTGTTGACTCAACCGGTATCATCGTCATTATCCTCATCGTGGGGTCTCATCATTAACCTCCCATGCACGCGTACTAACCCCAAACCAAAGCCACCACTAGCCGGCTGGGCTACCGGTGTTGACCGACGTTAAGCGCGACCAAAGCAAGATAAAACAACGGCAACGACGACGAATGCGTTTTGTTTGCGCGTTTGCACTGATAACATAGCTCTCGCGCTATCCTCATATCTCCCCACAAGCGGTAAACATGGGCCTTCCCGTTGTTCGGGTGCTCGTCTCTGTGGTCTCCGGGTTAAATCTGAGAGCCCGCGTGTCATACAGACCGCCGTGTTCCAGTTTCCAGCCGTTCGGTGGAATGCATCCAGCGCACGTGCAGTGGATGGTGTGGGAGCTTTGCACAAGAGCGGAGAAGGTAATTTAATATTGTATCAGGCACGTTCCTGTCCCATCTGGCAGAGAACGGCGGCAACAGCTAGAATGAATTGCAAACCCGTTGGGGAATGCCTTCGGCGTGGTGGGCGATCGTGTAGCAGGTGTTCTCTTTGTGACACCGTTTACAACCGTTGCCTGTGATAATTTCCCCGGAACTGGAGCAGCTTCCTGAAGCTCCTGACGGCAAAAAAAGAACCGCATAAGCTGCGAGAGTGTGCAAATATGCACGCTGTTCAACAAACTTTGAGGAGGCATCGATTGCATCGACAAACCCCCAGAGCAAACGGGGAACGATTGAAAATAGGGGTTTATGACTCAAACACCACCACCGTGGTGCATTAGAAAAAAAACCCTTCTGTAATATAAAAGGAAGTTTCCATAAAAAAAAATAATTCTTGTCAATATCGGGTGCAGCAGGAGCACACTACTACTCCTGCGTTCGGACATTTTCTTTTTTGTTTGCTCTGAGCAAGCTTCCAGAAGGTCAGTTCTATGAAAAGGAAAATTAACCTTTCGCTACTAAAATGCTCCCTGCTGGCTTGGTAGAGAGTTGATGTTTGTGTAACATCTTTTCATTTTAAATTTCTTGAGCTTAAAAATGTCACAATGTCAATGACGATGATGTTGGGAAGAGTCCCAAACAACGACTGATCGAGATTTGAACTCAGGAGTATGAGAGTAAGAAGTTGAGTGACCATTGCCTTTCTGGATTCTACTATTTACGAGGTTCAATATGATATGTTAATAGTGATAAAAACGATTAGCCTAGACATTAAATAATTACACAAATATTAAACAAAATACAGATATTTGAAAAATCATTACAGCTTTCCCTTTTCTTCAGAGGAACCACATCGTTAACTAATTGTCAAGGTGAAAACATTACCGCCAACCATCACAAGGTCCTTCGCCGAGGTCTCACAGGCACGCTCCAAAACAAATCGTGTGTTGAAGAAAGTGCAACAATTACACGCCCTCGTGCCCAACCTTTTAGAGGCCTTAGAGGGTCATCAGCTCGTTAACAGTCCCGCCGAGCCCGAAATGCTCCGATCCAACGACAACTAATTACCCAACCTGCACTCTGCCACCACTCTGCGCAACAGGCAAAGGTTTGGGAAGGTTCATCTCACTGCCGCGCACCGCGTGTACATCACCTTCAATTAAAATGCGATGCCGTGCCGGGGGGTTGCACGTTGTTGTTGTGCCTGAAACCAGCAAAGAAACGCCACCGCGGACAGAGACCGGTTTCGGTGAAGATTGTGCACGAAGAAGTTGCGCTGTGTGCATGCAGTGCGTGCTTTTTTTCCTTTTTTTTTTGTCTTGACGTTCGGTTTTAATTTTTGCGTGGGTCACGTTCATTCACTTCGGGGTGTGCATTGGAGGCCATTGAACCGTGGCAAATTGCGCGTTTTCCTTTATCCGTCACCGGCGCGCGTTTATCTCGGTGCTCTAGGTGTGTCTGCATATTTCACGCGTGTGAACTAATTTGCACCGATTACTAATTTGTTTGGGGGACTCTCTCGCTTCACTGGTTAAGCAGGATTATAATGATGCTAATCTTTAATCGCATTAAGCTACAGTACTGACTGCCCTCAACTAAATGTCCTTGGAAAGTCACCTGCCAAATAGACGAACCGTAGCTAAACATTTTAGCATACGAACCGCACTCACCACCTACGATGCGGGAAAAGTGTTCAAGGTGAGAGTCCCCGGTGCCGGATTTGCAAGGCTAACCATCATTTTTCATCATATTCCACACGATGCCATTCATGTGTGATAAAACCTAAAAATATACGACGAGAACGTGTCCATATCCGTAGAATCGGGTCACCGGGTAAGTGATTTTTTGCGTTTCGGTACACCTTGAGAGCTAACTGGTGACATATGAGCCTGAACAACTTCGTTTTCCAGCATGGCAAATTTACTAAATCATCTCGTAATGGAACACAGAGTGATAGCAGTAAATTGTTGGCAAAATTACTCCCCTACAGTTACGCTGATATCCAGGTTGGGGTTAATATGATTTTAGATAATCAAAAGCGGGAGTCATTTTGTTTGTTTGTCCTCTGCCGGAATAGATTCTTGAATGTCTAATGATTCTTTTTTTTGTAGCAGCACTACCTCAAGAGATCTGCCATTTCTGAGTTCCTCGACTTCAACGGTCCGGAATGGAATATTGGGTATTTCATTATATAATCACAACCTTTCCTATGAAAGTCACAGAGAGAAAAAAGTTCCAAAAATTCCAGGTCATCTCATCTCCGTTGTAGCGGAACAGGTTCTAGATCGGGTTCTCCCGTGCTAAGCTCAGGTTGTGGTGCATAAACAACACGACACTGTTGTGCGATAATATAACGGACATATATACGAGGAAATAGAAAGAACTTTTTAGCAAAAGATTCGCGAACGACAGCTTCACGAGCACACGCACAGCACAAAAACAAACGTCCGGAATACGGACCAGAACCGGTTCGTACGGGTTCCCGAGCTTCCTCGCGGTCTTCCCTAATGACTACATACGGGTTTGGAGGAACCTACAAGAAAGGAATGATATTATAACTCGATCCCCGTCACCTACCTGGTGTGTGTCAACATCCCGGACGAGTTCCAGTCCACATTCTCGATGTCGGAAGAAGTTTTCCCGTTCGATATCGACATGTTGTACGATTTGTTGAGGTAATTTTCTCACTGTTTGATCGCGATGAGGGCTGTTGATGTTTGCGGCGGTTTGTCGTTATCGTCTTGCCGGTAGAAATGCCCTTCAAGCACGGCTGACCATCACTAATTATCAATGAGAGGGCGATGGTGTTTTTTTTCTTCTTCTCTAAGCTATCCTCTCTTGTAACGATCGTTTGCCGCTGTACGAGCCCTCACCACCCACTTCACCACACGCCAGGGTCAGTTGCGCGTGCAAGATCGATTTTTCACTTCACCTCCACCCCAAGGCCGGTGTGTACTGCTTACCGATGCACACACACGCACACAAAAAGCACAAACGAAATTAAGCAGATTGATGTTTTTTTATATTTTTAGAACACCTCCATTACTGCACAGCACCACAAGAATCTATCGCCGCCATCTGAGTTGTTGTGGAGGTTTTTTGTTTGTTTCGCGATGCTTGCTGCGATCCGCTGAGACGTGCTTGGCTTAAAAAGTAACGACGTCCTGCTTCTTCATCTGCTATCAAAAACGCACTACAAGTAATTAAGGTAAGAAAAAGTGGACAAAATTGAAATAGGGAAATTTATGGCCACCAGTACGGAACTGTACGGCTGGAAGCTGTACGGGATCGAGAGCTAATTAATACAATTGAGGGCCCCTGTGTAGCTAGCATGTTGCCTTGAACTTTCCTAAGGTGGAGCAAAACAACCTGTCCACCGATGGAATCCTTCTGAATGGGAATTTGGTGAATAAACAACCATTTTCCAACGCTACCGTACGGTGCAGAGAATATAGCAAATTGTTACATAAAAGACACACACGCACGCACACATACACGGTGGCCATTTCAGATCGACCGGTTCTCACGGTTGTGACGATTTACCGCTCACAGACGCCAGAAACGTTCGAGATTTCTTCTAGTAGGGGCAAAAATTGTGATTCTCCACCATTCATGACCATTGTTTTTGTTTGCTTTCTCCTTGATTAAAATGTCAGTTCCGCACTTTCACACACGTACCAACTGTGATACGGTGGTGGTGCGTGTGTACACGCGTACACCCAAATGTGAAACCCGCACTCGTTCTGGGTCTGGGGGGACAAAACAAAAAAAAAACACGCACCTAAACGAAATCGATAAGCTACACCCCCGCGGTGGGATCACACACAAGATTCCTGAACCAGATTACTGTGATCGATTTTATATCGTGTTACTTTTCTCCGCCTGCCATTCCTTTCGATACATACACACAAACACACGCACGCCCAGGCGCTAGACCATCGATTGACGCGTTTTTCTTCATACATTTTCAGTTAACTACTGAGGTACACTTGGATGGACCACCACATCACATGTGTACGCACACTCGTTTTGGCATCCACCACCACCACCACCACCAGACGATTGATGTGGCCAGGTTAAATTAACACAGAATTAACGACGCCCCACAGCACGGCCCAGTGTCGATGGGCGCGGATTTTCCTGTTACACCCGTGCGGACATTTTCATTACATTTCCACTTGGCTTGGTCGCGGTGCAAAATAGGGAAGGTTTGTTTTCACACTGCATCTTGGGATGGGACGGTCAACATCACGGGTTCCACCATACGCATAGCAGGTGGGCAGGTTGTTTTACTTTTCCGCCACGCATTTTCACTTTGCAGCCACATTTTGCCAATCGCGTATGGTTTTTTGCATTCAGCATCACACAAACACACGCTCTTTGGCAGAAAACGCAATGTGCGTGAATCACGGTACGTACCATCGCTTATCACGCGTCGCGTATCGTTCTAAATTGAATGAAAATTACTTGTTCATTCGACGAATTTCTTCTGCGAACGAGGAGGCTGGTTTTGCGGCCTACCGCGAAACCGACCGACCGACGAGTAACCGTTGTGTTCGCTCGCTTCGTAGAATGAAGTGGTCGCCGCGAACCTCAACCTAACCCGATGGGAAGGTAGGAATGGATTCATTGTGCAGTTGCTCCCTCTCTGTCAGTAACTTTTTGCGTGTAGATTTTCCACCGATTTCATGAAACACTAATTCAGTATGATACTTTACATATTTTCGTGAGCGTTATCCGTAATTTAAGGATAATTTCATAACTTTTCTGTTCATTGTTTGACAACAGCCGCTTTGTTGTTTGGCCAAATTGTAGACAACGCGATGTGTACACTGCGCGATCGAACACTCCAGTACAGGGTGACTCAAAGCACTGACTGTGCAATTTTAGAGGTTGTTTTTGTTAAATATCAAGAAAAGCAATGCAATGAAGTATAAAAAATTGAAAAAATCTAGAGCATTTACATAAAACATGAGCAAGCTTAAAAAGCATTTCCATTAATTTTTCTATTTCGGAAACACTTTCCAACGAGTGTATACGCGACCTACTAAACAAAAATCCACCTTGTCAAACACCAGATCGTCTGTTATCGTTTCAGAAATTAAATAAAAACAAGCATCGAAAGAACTAAATTTGAATCATCTTCAATAACATCTGTAAATTCTGCTTTGATGAACACTTGGTAGCGCGAATAGGTTTCGTAAACAGAGGATACCACCTTGGTCATTTTGGCATTCCGTTTAAAAACATTGCATCCAGTGCGCAGGTGCACGACGATGGAACGAATATCCGTGCAGGATCACCGAGCCGTGTACGAACAGATGTGCAAGGATTATTTAAATTTGAAGCTTTTAGCACAGAACGCCCTCCACGATCGGGAACATTTGGTGCGTTGCAAACAGTCCGTACGGGAGGAGGTGTACTCCTGTAGAAAACTGTCCCGAGTGACAGCATTCGATCAGCTGGTGGTGCTGCTGGAGCATAGGAATTTGCTCAGTCTGTTAAAACCGGACCTGATTGAGCGGTTTGCATTGGTGCTAGATGCAAAAGATGTTGCCTGTGCGTTGAAATCGTACAGAAGTATGCTCAGCTCACAATACGCCGCCATTCGACGATTTCATTTAGAAGGTAGCACTGTACGCTTTAGGCATTTTTCTAGGAGTTCTCATAAAGCTTTTTTCCTATCTTCTGCCAGATTTACGCCATCGAGATCGCCGAACGCTACTTGAAAAGGAAGTGGAAAAGATCAAACTACACGAAGCTGGCGATCCCCTGGTTCCGCTGGTCCCATCCCCTACAAATACAAAGCACGATAGGTATCTACAGCAGCGGGATAACATTTACTCACTGCTTCAGCAAGAAATAGGCAAGCAATGGAAAGTATTTGGCAGGTTTTTGAACGTTTCTCCAGCCACGATGGAAGAGATTGAGGAACGAAACAGGCAGGATCTCAAAACGCGAATTTACGAGGTGCTTCAATGTGCCGAGATGCAATTTGCTAATGAAACACCAGATCGGTTCATCGCCATTCTTCTGAAAGCGCTAGAAAACAGCAGGAGAAAAGATCTGAAACGAAAAATTGAAAGCATGCTTCAGTAATAAAGTGTTGAGTTTGGTTTACCCTTTGAAAAGTGTTGTATTGTTTCTTAATAGTAACGCCGTCTTTCAAGTGATGAGATAAGTTTGTTCATACGTGTACACCTGTGAATGTTTTTGAAATTCGGTGTAGTCAGTTAAAAAGTTACAAATGGTACTCATTTTTAAATCTGATGTTCTATATTTTTGCAACGATCTTCCTGTGTTTTTCTTTACAGTATAATTTACGATACACTTCGATTAAACATAAAAAAGTTATATAAATCGTATTACGAATTAAACAATCGGCAATAGCTCGGTGTTCATCAGCCAAGCCATTCTTATTCATATGCAAATTATTCATAAATGATAATATTTAATTAGTAGAGATAGTTCCAGTACACATATGTTCAATACAAAATCGCAATTCCATTCTATGGTTATCTTAGTTACCGCTACGTACCAGCGCAAACAAAGCTCGCACGACTGCAGAATGCAAACATCTACAGCGTGCGGATGTATAATTCAAATTCATTATGTTCCCTCTAGGTGCTCTAGCATGAACATTTCCTTACGATCGATCGCGAATCGACCAACGAAATCAAAAAAACCCAAAACAAACAGTAATTATCCTATTTGAAGACTATCCTGTGGGTAGTCGACGGATGAATAAAAATATGAAAACATGAACCCGGACCAGACTGGAAAACTTTCCCTGCACCAACTACCATTTCGATCTGTACAAAGGACACTGTACTCTACGCCTTTCACGCTATTCCTTATGTTTTCCTCCGTTAAGCTCATGATACGTGTGACACTATCTCGTTCATGTACCAATATCAGTTATGCACAATCGCTGTTAAGCAACTTCTATCTTGTAAAGCATGAAAGAAAAAACGAATAATCAAATTGAGACAGATGTTACTGATTGAACACACAACTGCTTCCCGGGCAGGCTTAGACACACTCGCGCTGCAGAAAAAGAGGATACACTCAGTTCAACCATAGTGATAACGATGGTTTAGATCGAACGACAGTTCCACGAAGCGCGGTCGTCCTACATTTTCTATCCCTCGTGAACATTTCATTAGATCTATCCTACAATCGTCATACTAAAGTCCCTTAAAATCGAACGGACTAGCACTAGAGGCGCGATCGACGGAAGTAAACAGTGTTGTTACGATCTTCATTACGGAGCAACAACAATCAAACACGCAACGCTTACAGCCTTATTCCTGCCATTGACTGCCGACTGCTAATGCGTTCTATTTCTGCCAGTTTCTTTTCAACACAACGTTCAGTCGCTAGAGCTCGGTAAAATGAAATCCCTTGTCCTGTGAATATCCTGTGTTCGCGCACGCTATCTCCTCGATTTCCTTTCGTTTCGAACTTGATTATTCTCATCCGGTTTCACCGCACACTTCGATCGCCTTTCGACTACAGCTTCCTTCGTTCCGCATTATCGTTTTCGCAGCGACCGCCACAAAGCTTGGTTTAACGAGAAAAGGCTCCAGGGGATGGGATTCATCCCGCTTAGACGGAGTACATTGTCTTTTTTCCCGACGATGACTGAACCATCGTGTCTTTATGAAGTTGGTAATGAATCATAATATCTCGAATTCCTAACCGGGCCTTGTAAGTCCGTCCAATGTTCATCACCGCTGCGCTATTCTCGTAGTTGGCAGTCCAAATAGCTGGGGAAAAAAATTTTAAGCAAAAATTAGTTTTTTCCTCCACCATTTTGGGCACCGGTCAACTTACAGATTTTATCATTCTTTGGACGAACGTTTACAATTGCACCGCAAATCTGGTCCGAATGTTCGAACGTTTCTCCGATTAAGCATAGCACCTGTAGAAAATGAAAATGTACAATTTACGAGCCATATCTTTGTGCTTGCCTATCGTAACCATACGTACCGTATCCAACCAGTATTTATCAGAAAGGCGTTTGCCAAAGCTCAGCGTCCATCGCCCACCGTGTTTGTTCGCATCGTCTTCCCACATGGGACGAATGTGCGATTTGAACAACATGTAATCTCCGTTCACCTTGATCTCGGACGGGCCGCGAATGTGATTGAAAAGGCTCCAGAAATCTTCCACCGTGGAGAAGCTGGTTACTTTGTTCATCGAGTCTGCCCAGGATTTCATACGGTCCACCTCCAGATACCATAGTGTCCAAGTGTGCTGCAATGGGTGCTTGATCAAACATTCTGGATCGATCGTTTCTGACGCGTTGGACTGCTCGGCCAGCTCTTGGCTTTTGCTTTGTTCGGTATTTTCGTTTTCATTTTGTTGCTGCTGTTGCTGCTGGTATGGGAGAGACAGAAAAAAAACTCGCCGTATTAGTAAAAAGAGGCAATTGAAACAATTCGGAACTAAACCCGGGATAGGGATTTGATTTGTTCCAGCAATGTTCTCTCGTGTACATTCCATCCTCTATCCTCAACGAACGGATGCTGCACATTACAAACCGGCCAGCTATAAAGTCTTCCCAGGGAGGGAGGCTTCTGGAAAGTGGTTCTTCTACTGTACATCTTTGTTGTGTAAAACTTCTTTTACAACTGGGGACATCTCCGTACGGTTTTCCATAATATAGCCTACTGCCACAGTGTTCTCGAACAAAATGCTCGAACAACCGGCCCGGTATCCCTTGGTTACGGTACACGTACGAAGAAGTAAATTTTGCCTACTTTTGCCTAGCAACAAGATCCTTCGGTGATTCCATTGCTGTTACTTTCTTTCGCGCACTGAAACTCTCTCTCCTTCTTTACCCGTTTCACTCACTCTACTGCTCAAAAGTAAGCCTGTCAAGGTGTACCACCGAAGTGAATGCAGCTGGTGAAAGATAACCTCAAAGTCCGTACCGTGGCAAGAGAAACCCGGGAATTTGTGCCAATCATGTGAAACGAACGCGTGGCCGATTAATTAGGACATGGAAAAGTGACCGTACATCCTCTACGCTACCAAACACGTTGCAGCAATGCTGGGACAGTTCTGCCATGAATCATACCATCGCACTGAACAATTTATGCCATATTAGGGGCACATGATGACGGCTACATTCTTCACGGTGTGCGTACGTACGGATGATTGGATGTATGTCGCTCACCGCATGTTATTGCATTCCAGTACGTATGCCATACGACTTTTAAGCACATTGACTATCAGGTTCCCAATCTCGGAACCGCACACTGTCGAACACGAACCGTCCAGCAAGGGCGTTCTGCAATGTACCATTATGCAAATCCTCACGAGGTACCGTCGTGAGAAGGTCGACCATTCTTTCACATCCACGCGCGGCACTCTAAACACGGATTATACACACTGCGGGGAAGGATTGCAACGAAAGCACTTCGTAAGAATTACCTCAGCTTCTTCATTGGTTTTTCCTGCCATAGTTGGTCACTTTCAACTATTCTCTGATATTTTACGAGAAAAAAAGAACTCCACAGAAACTGCCAAACGAGCAAGTTAGCGCAGTTCCACGATGACGCTTCAAGTCTAGCACTTTCGGCTCGGCACGAAGTGCTCGACTGTGTAGATTGCTCGAACAGTTGTCAAATGCCAACATCAAGGTGTATTGAATTCCGGATGTGATACGTGTCCTACGCGCGTACTCAATTTTCTCCGTACAACGGATCGTACGTTTGTATGGCGTTATAAAATGGATTGTTTTTTGGACAGAAAAGGGCATAGTACGCAAACAAACTAAGCTAAACTAACGGAGAGCACGAGCGCGAATGATTTGTGATAAATTCGGCGCCCGGTTTTGGTACAGTACATTCGCTATCTTTTCGCACTAAACATCAAACAATCATGCAAAAGGCATTTTATTGTTGATATTACATCCAAAAATAATAGATTTTTCATAAATATAAACAAAATTCTAAGTTTGAATTGGATGTCTCGCTTGGATTTTCCTGCAATGCAGGATTGATCGAGATCGGGCAGCGTGACGATTTGACGTCTCGCACGGTGGCGAGAAACAAGCGCGAAACGTCGAAAACACGTACGTGTAAAGCCCCATTTACACATAGAACAGAAGTACATAGAACCCATTGAAAAGAAAGCAACGAGCTACTAACGCCTGTAAACCGGGGGTTATTGTGTTTTCACTGAGTAAGCCAAGTAGCAAGGTAGTTTCGTTGAAAGGCTTGGATATAAAAGGTGAGTTTTACGTTTTTATTAATCATTTTGCTCATAACATATAAACTGATAATTAATCTAAGCATTGTCACTGTTCTGTTTACCGATTCGCTCGAAGAATTTCAATTCCACCGGTCGCATGTCCAACAGCTTGGAAAGTTCATTCGCGTATACCAACTGCGATGCGATCATTTGTTTGTGTACTGTATTTGTCGTCTTTAGCTCTTCCGCTTCCTTTTGCATCAACAGCTCAGCCATCCTCAGCTTGGCTCTGCTGTAACGCGCTGCTTCCGTATTGCGTCGACGCATTTCCAGCTGCTCCGGGGTACGATCTTTGGCTGGGAACTGGCGTGCCATGCTTTTGTGGTAGACGAACGAAATTTTCGCATCTGCCAACGTTATCACTGCGTTGTACCGTTTGAGAGGATGAGACAGAAGCGCGTTTTTGAGGTGTACGATAGATTGGGCATCGACGTTGGTTGAATTGTTGCCACTCGATTCTGATCCTTCGCTATGAGTTGACTGAGTGTCGTGGTTGTCACCGTTCCAAGCGATCTGCAGGCGGCTGCTATCACAACTATCGTCGCTTTCTAAACAGCTGGAATTATCCGACCAGGCCGCAGACTTCCGGTTGCTGGTAGTCCAGTTTAGCACATCTTTCATGCGCTCTTCGGTTTCGCTATTCTGACTGCCCTTAAACTGCTTCAGTTCCAAAGCGGTTCCGACGTTGAGACTGGGTGCTGTATACTCTACTTTCAGGGACTTACTCGATGTACCGTTGGTTTGGGAATCCATGTTGACCCGAGTATCGATATTCTAGCAGCAAGTTGTATGCACATACGTGTTACTGCAAGGAATAGCTTATTGCAACTGATGTGATGGCATCCACTTGTGCCCTCTTTTTATCTCAAATTGTTGCCAAGTTACCTCTATGTGAGATGCTCTACCGTACCCTTCTGTAGGGACATTTGATACCTTACTTGGAAATGTGATCATATGCCTACAGGTTAACTATTTTTGCTGATCGTACCTGGATTTTTGTAACTATTATAGCCAGCTTTTACCCACGGGGAATATGAGTTGCGTGTACAGGTATAGGACTCACCATCCATGAAACAGAAATATGTAGGGTAAAGTCCAACAGCAGGTTTTTCTAATACGGGTACGCAAAAAACAAAATATTTCGAAGACTTGTTGAGTAAGGTGTACAATGATGCTTGCTAGAAGAATCTGCGCAGAAAAGCAGTTTGAATTGCATAACTCACCATCAGCCAACTTTACATCAGTTATGCATGGGCCAGTTTTCTTGCTGCGATGTCGCTTTTCCATACTATTCTTCAATGCGAAATTGTTTTGTGAAGCGAATGTGCCTTCTCCGTAGGAATTAGACAGTAGAGATCAATATGTTTTAATGTGAAACTATATCTTCGATGCCTTTATTTTACTAGCAATCGAAATGATCTTAAATCGATAATGATTCCGATAAACAGTAAGAAAATGCTGTTAGTAATATACACTAACTGATAAGATCCAAAAGGTGTAACGTGCCATAATTTTTGTTGGAATATGATGTTGAGATATTTATGTTGCCGACCGCGTAGTCAAAAATTATGTTCCAATCAATGCGCATTTCAAGAAATAGTAATTTTAAAACAAAGATGAAAGAAGACGTTTCTTGGGTTTCAGATTAAATGATGGTTTTATTCATAACAACATAATTACGGGTTTCAAACAATGATCGTGTGTAGATTTAAAAATATAGCGGTTTTATTTAGGCAATCGTATAACTAATAATAAGCTACGGTTTAAATTCTGCATTAGCTCTATATTTAGGACCGATCCGCTCAATAATTTGCAAATCCACCGGTCGCATGTCCAACAGTTTGGAAAGTTGATTCGCGTATACCAACAGCGATGCAATCGTCTGTTTGTGTCCTCTATTTGCTGTGCTTAGCTCGTTCGCTTCCTTTTGCATCAACAGCCCCGCCATTTTCAGCTTGGCTCTGCTGATACGTGCTGATTCCGTATTGCGTCGACGCATTTCCAGCTGCTTCGGGGTACGATCTACGGCTGGATACACGCGTGCCATGTTTTTGTGTTGAATAATCGGAATTTTCGCATCTGTCAGCATTAGCAAAGCGATGTACCGTTTGAGAGGATCATGTTGAAGTGTTGAGTTGAGTTGCATGATAGATGAAGCGTTGCTGTTGGTTGAGATGTTACCACTCGATTCTGATCCTTCGCTATAAATTGACTGAGTGTCGAAAGTTTCTAAACAGCTAGAGTTATTCGACCACACCGCAGAAGCCCTTTTCAACACATCTGCCAAGAGCTCTTTGGTTTGTGTACTCTGACTGCCCTTAAACTGCATCAATTCCAAAGGAGTTCCGACGCTGCAACGGAGGGCTGTAATCTCTGCTTTCTGGGGCCTCGTAGACTTTCTCGATGTATCGTTGATTTGGGAATCCATGTTGACTCGAGTATCGCTGTTTTAACAGCAAGTTGTATGTAAACACGTGTTACTGCAATGAATAGCTTATTGCAACTGATGTGATGGCATCCACTTGTGCCCTCTTTTTATGTCAAATTTTTGCCAAGTGAGATACACTACCGTACCCTTCTGTAGGGACATTTGATACCTTACTTGGAAATGTGATCATTTGCCTACAGGTTGAATATTTTTGCTGATTGTACCTGAATTTTTGTAACTATTATAGCCAGCTTTTACCCACGGGGAATATGAGTTGCGTGTACAGGTATAGGACTCACCATCCATGAAACAGAAATATGTAGGGTAAAGTCCAACAGCAGGTTTTTCTAGTGCGGGTACGCAAAAAACAAAATATTTCGAAGACTTGTTGAGTAAGGTGTACAATGATGCTTGCTAGAAGAATCTGCGCAGAAAAGCAGTTTGAATTGCATAACTCACCATCAGCCAACTTTACATCAGTTATGCATTGGCCAGTTTCTTGCTGCGATGTCGCTTTTCCATACTATTCTTCAATGCGAAATTGTTTTATGAAGCGAATGTGCCTTCTCCGTAGGAATTGAGCAGAAATGATGTCATTGCCATTGACGCTTGAGCAAACATATGCACAATATCGTTATTAGTAGATGGAGTCTGTTAACTAATTGCAATAATCTTATCTCTTAACCGAGTTCAGTAAACATTTGACTCACCTTAATGATGAGTTAAACGTTGAAGCGAACAATATACGATCGACTTCCCTCGATAATCACTTTGATGTCCCAGTAAACAGTAGACATTAAAGGTTTCCAATGAGGTCGCAAGCATTCTTCAATACTTTCTGCCATACCGATCTCACTAGAAATAAAAGTGATCTTAAATTGATGATGATTTCGATAAACAGTAAAAGAATATTGTCAGCATTATGCATTAACAGATAACGTCGAAAAAGTGTAACGTGTTCATATACCAAATGAATTTTCTTTTACATTTTGGAAAGCAGGAACCAAACATTGTTCAGAATAGTACGCGTTTCAAAGCTTTTGTTTATTTTAATTGAATTCGTAGTTTTTATGTTCATTTCAACAGTTCTCTATAACTAACAACATTAATCTCATCGCTTGTTTTATTTGCAATATTTATTTGTGGATATCAGCTAATGACAACGCTTAAAAAAGCGCAACTCCACCGAAGGCATGCTCAGCAGCTTGCAAAGTTCCTTCGCATACACCAACTGCGCGGCGATCGTCTGCTTGGTTGTTAAATTTACTGCACCCAGCTCTATTGCTTCATTCTGCATTGCTATCTCGGAAATTTTCCCCCGCACCCTGTCGTCACGCTTTTTTGCTGCGTCTTGAAGCCTTTCCCTTTGCTCTTTAGTATAACCGTTGTATGTCTTCTGGCATACCGTGCGCATCCGTTGTTGAAATAGATTAGAGATTTCTGAATTTTCCTCCTTAAATAGTGAAATCCACCTTTCCAGCGGATCAAGTGGAATTTGCGGGAGCTGTGAAGGTCGGCTGTTGTTATTAAATGTGCTGCTATCGCTCATTGCTGACCCTTCGCTGCGGTTGGTACAACTGTCGTCACTTGCTGAATGGTAGGAGCTGCCTCCCCGTTTAGGAGTTTTCCGTTTAGTTTCGAACGAACTTAAAGCTGCTGGAAAACGGCTCGAATTAAGCTTCTCTGCTTTCTGACATTTTTTAGTTAAACTGCGTAGTTTCTGGCTGCTTTGAGAATCCATATTGTATCAATAGCACAATGAGTGTTCAAAACGGACGACGGCGAGATCTTGTTGAGAGCAATAGCTGTATGTGAATAAGCCGAATATGCCAGTTGTACTCCTTTTTATAACAACTACATTTGTACCTGTCTTATTTACCAGTAGATTGGACTCGATGCACTTGTAACTGTGAACGTTACCTTACATTTTAGAACGCTCATATATCGCACCTGTTTAAAATTTGAATAGGATGCTTAGAGAGATTGATCACAACATCATATTGCCACAGGTGGACGAATAGCTTGTAACAACACGTACCCCTGAAACACCTGGAACTGGGAAATTATAATAAATGTAACAAATAGAACTTATAGTTAAAAATGCTTCAACATTTTGTATAGCCGAAGTACCTTACTTACCAAACATACTGCTCGTTGTTCATAATAATACGGATTTTTTAAAAATAAAATGTGATATGTTTTATTTTTTATGAAGTGTCTTAATTTTGTATGTAGACACTTGATGGAAAGAATTTAAAGATAATCTTCTGAGCCATTTTGTTAATTGTTGCCATTATCAAGGTGTCGATCTTCCAGTTTATTCCAAGGCAATACGTTGTTGAAAAACAATAAATAGCTCAACTTAGAAAATGCAGAGTGCATCATCTTTCACAAAAAATGTCTGCTAATTAAGAGCTGATTGCCCACGTTTGAAGCGTTTTTCGATTTATTTCAATTTACATTTTGGCACAAGTATAATCACATGTTGAATCACACAACGTTCCGGGAACTATTTTAACTCTGTTTCATTATTTCCGCGATGCGCCGATATCGATTGCAAGCTACACAAGGTTTCCACCGTTAATCTCGATACTGACCTAAACGTGATTGGCTTACGTGAATATAATCATACAGCGTCGCCGTGTACATCAAAAGCGCACACCAAATGATGCCCATTGTAGTGGTATTTGTAGTTTTATTGATGATTTTTCTTTGTGTGTTTTTTTTTTACAAAATCTTTCCACTAGCTGTCTGCTTGTTTCCATTTTATTCATTTTACATGCATGCATTTGCTTGAACACAACGCGCGTGTTCGCGTGTCGAATGCCGACAACCAACTTGGTCTGCTTGGCTTACAATAAATTTCGACATGGTAATACAGCTGATGTTGCCAACCATAGATATATGTAAAGCTGGTCAATATTCCTTTTTATTGTACGCAAGGGAAAATATAGTTGAAAGCATTTCCGAAGCACGGTGAAGTATTTTAAAACAAACTTAATTCAGCAAAGAAATAATGCACATGTTTAAGATAGAGCCGTACAAGTGGACTAGTAAATCGGCTTTCTTTTCCCTGGTTTGGTTATCAAACTTCTCAACGACTTTGCGATCTGTTCGCGAGTTACGTACGATTTTCAAGTTATAAGACGATGCTTCAAATTGCTAACATTTCGACAGATCTAATCACAAAAAAACGTGTAATGAACATATTCCTATGAGGAAAGGAAATAATATCATCCTTGTTTGACATAACGCATATTGACAATGTTGGTAAGGTCCACTAGCACTGGTCAATATGATCGATTGTCGTGAGAGATAAGATGTTTTCAACAAAAAGAACCGAAATCATATCTTTCATCAACTGCTACAATACGCCACTTTTAAAATACTCCAGACTGGCTGAAACAGTATAGCCCAGTTGAGTCAACGTTAGACTGTTATGTGAACTTCGGACAATATTATGAACCTCCTGTTGCAAGATGTTGCCAAGTTTAAAATCCAGTTAATAAAAAAAATTAACAACATAACAAATATACTATTGCAACAGACACTTCGCTATGGCATAATTGGAAGCAGTATACTTGACAGCTATTTAATGCAATGGTTACAACTCTACCTAAGGAAGTAGCCGCCGTTCACCTTTCTCTTGATTACAAACTGAAACCCTGATGCAACAGCAATGAAAAGAAGTAAAACCTTATCACAGTGAGATCAGAATGCGGGAGGTTTATGCTAGCAATGTGCCACCTTACTACATTCGTCATCGGCGTCATCCTTCGACAATGCGTTTGTTCCGACCTCAGTATTTTTGTTTACTCTTTACTGTTATCGTCTACTTGTGTTCTGCTTGCGCTTCGTCAAAAGGTAATACAAAGTTTTTAAAAATAACATTCATCCGAAAAATGGACGTTGTCCATGGGAAAAATGGTACACGGGACCTAGGAAGGATAGGGCAGGTGCCAAACGATTCGTCCCACTGTTCTAAGCTTCTATATTCCCTGACTACATCCTCCCTGATCTGTACGGTGGCATATGCTGGTGTACTTGAACGTGTGTTGCCTTCCGGTTGAATCAAGCAGCATATTCTTAGTACACTGTATTTTGGATTGTGCCGTATACTCTCCGCATCGAAGATCGGTCATCCTTTGTGTGTGTATATATGTAATATGTTTATGTAAAATTATATCACCCATCTAAATATTCCATTTGCTTGCACATCACTCCGGTCCAACCAAGGCTCCGGTTTCTCGTTTGCATACGCTTCCCTTCTGCTCGTCTTCTTTCACTCGAAAGTTGCCTCCAATCCTATCACGCTTAGCTCACACACGCTCAACAACGTTAGCGGGGTAGTACAATAGTTAACAACAATAAACACAACAGCAACAACTTTGCGCTCACAAATATTCTTTCTCTTTCTAAACAAAAAATACACCTCGCCCTGATCGTTTCACGAAACCACCTGCATAGTTCATTTCGTTTCCTGCCTATATCACGCATTCCTTGATTTGCTTTCCCATCCCCAACGCAATCCACCCAAAACATTCGTGCACCGTCCACTCGGTAGGTTTAGGCAGCTCACAAAACTGGCCAATTCGGGCGTCAATCCGCCGGTGGTAATCATGTCATGTATCGCATCACTTCGCGTAAGGCATACAGTAGCTCTGCCTGATTGCGGGCCTCTAAAATCATAAGATTGATGTGAACCTAGAAGCAAACAAAACGGACGAGGTTAGGATAAACTGTGTGAGGAGGTTCTACCGAGCTAGATCTACCTTTTCACTGTGTTGCAACTCGACGAGCACACTGTCGTAATCCATCTTGGTGATGCGCTCCGGGAAGCAGCAGGCGGTCTTGATGAACATCTTCAGCGAGCGATCAAGCAGCTGGTTCACCTCTCCGTAATCGTAGTCATCGTGGCGAATGCCATAGATGCACTGGATATAGTTCCATATGGCACGGCGGAACTTGGACGTATCGACATTCGTACGTCCCGCAATCGTATAATACGTCAGATTGTAGGCCGCCCGGAATTTGTCATCCAGATAGAATCCAACATCATTGTACAATCTGGATTCGAGAGGTAGCAAATGGAGAGAGGGGGTTAACGTCTTCACAGGGTAGAGTGCGTCGTTTATGTGTGCTTTACCTATTTACTAGTGAGTATCCATGGTCGTCCCAGGAGTAGTCCTGTATCCGGAACGTTTGCGGAATGTTTTCCGCACCACGACGAGCGAAATCCTGATATGTGAAGCACGGATCGTCAACGTAGCGACCTATCTGCTGTGGTACTTCGGCCGGAGCCTCCCGGACAACCGGTGGCAACTCCGCCGCCTGTTGCTCCACATGCTTGAAACGATTGCTCAGCTCTGTTTCGCTACATTCGTCATTCTTCTCCGATAGACGCTTCATGCGCTGCATCAATGCATCGACGCTCACTTCCGGACGGATATTACCTGTGAAGGAAAAGGTGAGTTTCAGTCAGTAAATCAATCTCTCCTGGCAACTGATGTGTGCACCTGGATTCCCACTTACCATCATCACTATTCGGGATGTTTTCGCGATGCTGAGAATTATACAGATCATTCAAACGGTTGAAGGCAGTCTTCTGGGTGAGAACGTTGTTGTTTTCAATTTTGTGACTAGCGCCGTCCAGCTCCTGGGTGAGCCCGCAGGAAAACACGAACGAGGAAAGCGAATGGTAATGGGCCAGCAGCACTATCGCGTGCACCACCTCCGAAAGCGACCAGCTGTTTTGTCCTTTTGTAAGCCGCTAGAATGGTGAAGAAATTGGACAATGATAACTCTCTTTTACTTCGATAGTAATGATAGTTGGTCTGTATACACACCTCGATGTGTTCCTTGTTTAGTAACCATGGGCGATGGGCAAGGATTTTATTAATGTCTGAAATGGCACGCAGTTTCGCCGGGATGTGTTCGAGCCCATTCAACCAGCTGGGATCACCCCCGTTCGCCAGGAATATTTCCTCATACAAGTTTACCAGGTACGTGCATTTATGGCGGGCAGCGGCCTGTAAAAAGTAACGAATATCTTAGCAACTGAGTTACCATTATGCTGTACGGATATCCTTACCATAATTGCTATGTAATTCCTATAGTCGTACGCCAGTGGTCCATCACACTGCATGACAAACTTCTGTGTGTTTAGAAAATGGTCCAGGTATCGCGGATGATATGCGATCACCTTAGTGACATGGTCCAGATTCGAGCTGTCTGTGGGTGAGTTCTTTGAGCCATACTGGAAGAGTTAAAAAGAAAACGAAATGTGTTAAAAAGAATCATTTCATAAAATAATCAAATTGTACAAGCAATGGTAATAGAAGAAAAGACGACAAGATCATGCGTCACCCAACACGGTGCAGTACGATTGTAAAACAATGAGCGTGAAGAAGAGTGAGTTCGCTTTAATCTCAAGACGTTTTCCCGCAGAAATTATCATCAGTTGCGGCCGTTGACCCAACGTGACCGAAGGTCCTGATAAAACCAGATTGACGTCAATAGCGTCGGGTTGGTTTGCGATCGAATTGACCTCGCGAATCTATGGTGATTCTGATTTTTTTAACCCGCAAGCTATTTTCCTGGATCGTACGACCGACCGCGATGGCCGAAGCCGATTTGTGAAAAACCTTGTAACCGGGTGTACAAGTGTATGATGCTTAAATCTCAGCTTGGGAAAATTTTCCGTCACGCTGAGATGAAACACACGAAAAAATATCTTCCAACGTTGTTTTGCCAGTTGGTCAACCGGGACAGGTGACGGTCACCCTTCCAATCAGCTGTTATTCGACAGCCGGTAAAGGATGTAAACAGCGCACTGTCCCTAGCAGCACTAACGTCAATCGATGCACCCGTGTGATCGGCCAGGTCGGTAAAAATAACAACTACGATCGGCAAAAAGACGCAAGCAGATCTGCCGGTGAGGTTGGACTACTTTACGTGCGATGGTAAACATAAGAAATGCCGGTATCATACGTGACATCCGAGATTTAGACACCGGACATTTGCATTACTAGTCACAATATTTTGCCGCCTGTTATTCAAACGACCCTTTGCATCGTACCATATAGAGTTGATAAATATTGCACCTTCATTAGACCTTCATCTCACGATAGGTAACGTTTGTTGGACGACAGCCGGAACTTGCATTACCGCTTCCCTAAACCTCTTCGCCATCTTCCGCTTGCAAATCTAAGTCGAGTGGTGCCGGTTTCACAGTCAATCGAGAACCGCATCTGTTTTGCCGGTAAACAAGTTCGGCGTGACACAATCAAAATTCTTCCCGAGCTCTCTTCCTCTCTTGTTGCCCAGACAATTAGGAGGCTTAGTTAAGGAGGGTGCAACCGCCATCATTGTCGTGCATTCCACCAAAAGCCCTTACTCTACGTCACCTCTGTACATGGATGGGCCGTGAGATAAGCTCCAGGTTTCCTTGTTGTTTTTGCAAAGCAACTAACGAGACTGTATGTTCAATCTGATGTGTCCGTTCGGGGGAATGTGCTAAGCTCCCGGGTGCGGTCCAGATGCAGCGTGTACTGTTTACTGTCGTCGGTTCAACGAGAACGATCTGGACTGGTCGCTGACTTCCTGCTTCAGAGGCGATGATAAGCAGTCGAATAAACACGGGAGGTTGCATCAGCGCACTCCAGTTTACCGATCAGTGCACATAGTTCGGCAACAATGTTGGCTACGAGTGGTGATGTATACCGCGATTTGAATAGCGGTTCGTGTGCTGACTTCATCGTTAACCCAGTTACGGGCAGAAGGTTACGGAAGATGTTCATGTTGTCGAAAACATTTCGTCTGAGGAGGAATATGCTAGTGTGAGCAATTTGGCATTTGCAGTTTCAGTTAAGGAGGTACTTTGCAACTCATACCGGATATGTTTATTTGAAAGTCTTGTGGATATCCTAAGACATATAAGATTAGATGTCCAGGATATCATCCAATTCAAAATTTTGAAAAATTCTCTGATCTTTGCCGATCTTGCTTCAAGAACTACATGGCCCTCCAACTTCCATCACACATCCTACTTCATCAGCCGGAGGAAGTGCTAAGCATCCAGCTGTACCAGAGCATTAGGTCTTGCATACGGGATGTATTTGCGCCCGTCGTTCAAAACTGCCGGCATAGAGATGGTTTTCGCGCAAAGCTAATGGGAAACATCTGTAGCACACATTCTTGCCCCGTTTCGAGGTTGTTTTTCGGTAGCACGTCCAACAATTTTTGTTTATCGCAGACACTCAACTTTCGTACGCCTTGTCGGGGACTGTCAACAAGGTAGGGTGGCGTGAACGGAAAAAGAAATAATAAGGAGGACACTCGATGCGACAGCCATGACACGGGAAACCTGATGCGATTCGCGGATAGCGCCAAGAAGACCGTCCGCTGGTGACAGAATGTTGGCAAGCCCCAGTGTACACACATGTTGTTCCGCTGCCTGGGGCGCGTATCATAGCAGCTGGATCTTTGCCGTAAATTTGCCGCGATAAAATGATTAATGACGGGTTCGATCATAATTAGTTGCCCTACCGTCATGGAGCGCATGGTTAAACAAAACATTTGTCACCGGGAGCTTCAGTTCCGGGTGGCAAGGTGAACCGTGTCAATGTAGCTATTAGAATGATTTCTTAAACTCGTCTATTTTGCTGTACATCTGGTCTGCTCAGTTCATCAGTGTACAATGTGCTTCTGTTGTTGGATATTACAAAATTGCATTATATTCTCGAGATCATCGTTCTCAAGACGACTTCCACTGGATAGTGTCTGCAGATATCGTCTGGCGTTCCCATACAGTCTTGCACATTTTCTTCCACGGTTTGAGCTATCAGGTTTCATTATCATAACCATCACGAATCGCCGAGTTGGCCGTCCATCACGAGGCAACGGCGTGTGATAATGATTATCTCACTCGAAATGAATTTGTTTGCATGTCTCGGGCAACAGTTGTTGTTTGCCCCGTGTAGCTGCTGCTGCTACTACTACTACTGCTGCTGCTATTACTGGCCGGTCTTTTTATTCGATTCGATCAACTCTTTGCAACGCACTCGCTCTCTCTTTCTCCGTACAGCAATGTGACCCATGGTAACAAACCCCAAAATGTCGCCATTATTCTAGCACACTGCACACGACTGGTAACAATGGTAAGATTTCACGCACTGGATGCTCCTTTTCGAGTGTATATAGTGTTAACCGTGCCCGAATGTCATCGAATTTGCATATTTGTTTGGCATCCAAAAGGTGTATGACTTGGCTGTTTTTTCTTCTCTGGTTTTATTTGCCAACCCGCTAAAACAGCTGCTCGCGAACATATGATCGTCGCGAGCTGTCAAACCGCTCGTCAGCAGTGGGGACGCCCAATGATGATGGATCGTATGTGTGTCTCTCCATACTGTCGCAGGCCCGGGCCTGGGCGTGTGTGGTAGCAGGACCAGGTGAGCGAGCGGGTCGTCAATTTTAAATTGTTTACATTTCACTCCCGGCAAGTTTGCGTCCACCCTGCAGCAATGTACAACGTGCTCGTTGCTAGACGGCTAAATTTGAAGAGTGTTGTATACGTGCGAGTTACGCTTTTTTTAGCCTTGTCCCGCCGTTCAAATTGTGGATAATTCATCATCGTGCCAAACCGGTAACTAGCTGCACGAAATGAAGCGATGTTATCCACCCATCAGCTGGAGAAGAATGACACTGTATAACGCACTCTCTTCAGCTGTGTCCGGGTTGGAGTATTATGACAAGAAGAGGTCTTTTTTGCATTTCATTTTCGTGCAAAGTTATTGAAGCAAATAAATGCCAAATTTCACCCTTAATCTTATGTAAGTAAACCTACAATAAGAATAAAATAGTTCCAATAAGATTAAAGTTAACCACATACGGCAGTTACACCAACTGCGCAAGGGAAAGCTACATAATGGTTCAAAAAGTAATTGAACAAAGGAAAAAAACACATTCAGCATGCGGCAACTAAAATAGCCGAAACGTGCTTCATCTGGAGTTGAGAAAAACGTTCTCCTTGCAAGTTGTATCCGGACCTGCATCGCGGAAGGAAACTGCCATCATCTTTACGATCGACACGAGTCACTAGAGGACGATCGAAGACCATTTGGCACGAACTCTGCTTCGCAGCTACGTAGCAAGCTATTATTCCGGTGTCGGTGCACGACTTCCTTATTGCTCCGAGCGCCTGCAGTTTTATGACTTAAACAATAACCAGATCGCGACAAAATACAAAACAAACCAATCGCACGGTATGATGCATGTGAGTGTGATCCTTCGTGGTCTTGTTCTTGATTTGTGTGCACTGGGAGATAAAATACAATTTAGTACACTCCACGAACAAAATGCATTACTAATTAATGGCTCTCTAAAGTCAAGTCTTCCCAATGGGAGAAACTATTTTGCTTGAGGTTTTACAAATAGGAACTCTCGGACGTATTCTACTTGAGATTTGTCTACAGAAACAAAACATCCAGCACCAAACACAAAACATGTGTGCTGATAAATCTTCTCTAGTACCTTGTTGTTTATGCACCTCGGTGCACACTAATCTCGGGGACAACCTTCCTAAGCACATTGTCACTTTGTACACAGTAAGATAGAGTGTGCGGAAGGGTACTTAACGTCATCGTACATTGTTATCGAATGTGTACTATTTATTGAAGATCGTGAAGTCATCAGGTAACTATGCCATGTGCCATAACAAGCAAGCAAGTGAACTAATTTTAGATTAAACTTACTACATGGATGAGTTCGTGCAAGGGGTTTTGAATATAGTTGACCTTCATCAACTACGACTGATACCACGATATCGAAAGACAAGAAAGTATGGTCAACATCATGGCGCCATTTACAAAGCCCGGTGTTGACAGTTTAATGGAAAATGTTACCAAAACGGAACATCTCATCATGGTAATGGACTATAACAACGCTTCTGCAAACAGTGGAAAGCGTAGATCAATGTGCTCAGTAAAAACATCTTCATGGTCATCCGTGAGCAGTGTGCCAGCGGGATAGAAGCTAATGCCAACGAATCACAGTGTGCATATGGCCCCGATAATGGGGAATAGCTCTGATGTGATGATGTACTGATCGTCATGTCTTGGATGCTGATAGTTCGGGGTAGGTTAACGCCGTACGGAACTGCAACGAGCGTGACCTTGGCGAGACCGGTTTGAGTTTGACAAATGATAGTCAATAAGACCTGCTCAAAGCTGTTGTATCTTCGAGATAGGGTAATGGTGGAGATACTGCTTTTAGCAATTAATTCATCAAATCCCAGCATAACTAATCAGGAACTAATCAAAATTTTCTAAATGACAGTTACCGACAGGTTGGACCCCAGGTTTGTACTTCCCCTATGGTTGTTAGTGGCAGTAAGATTTAATTTCTAACCAAAAAATCTGTTCATGCGTTCGTGTCAACATTACGATCGTGTCCTTCATCCGCTCCACTTAATCCTTACAGTTTCTGGCTTGGTTAAACATATTTTAACACACGCACTCTCTCTCTCTCTCTCTCGATCCCCTGCCACTATTCGTTCCAGCTATTGCTGCGTCCAACATTGTCCTCCTTCACGTAAGATCGTGCAAAGTTGATGAGATGTTAACAACAGACTTTCCGCGCAGCGCTTGTTGACCCATCGGAACCGGCCCAGAATCGGTGTGGTGCCCCATAGTAAATCTACCATGCGGCTCCGGTTCCCATGCGGTGGCAGTGTTGAAAATTCTGTTGACAGAATCAAATCGGGCATCTGCGACGCACTGTGTACGTGACCTTCTGGGTCCTACATTCTCCGCGTTTAAGTGTTTTTTTTCGGAGGGTGATTTTTTTTCTCTCGCTTCCCTAGCGTGTATCTTTGGTGAAGTGTGTGAAGAACGTCACCTCAAGAACACCTCCACCATGCCCGATCCGAGCAACAGCGGCAAGTAAACATTTCGTTTCGAACTGAGCTTGAAGTGGAAAGTTGAAATTTTTAATGAAGCAAGTTATCCGTGACGTTCCTCTCGTTTTGGGCGCAACGCATCGTTTGCTATGAAGTTAATTTGGATTTCCTTTTTTTTCCCACCTCCTTGTCAATGCATAAGTTCCAAAATGTGTAGCGGAAACGTTACCAATCGTAGCCACTTTTACTCCGGTATGTTATAGTGTTTCGCCACCGAATGATCGTAGTTGGTCGGCGCCGGTGACATCGATCGATTTGTACAACTAGACGTTAACATAAGCAACAATGATGAAAAGTAAACACAAGCAACTGAGTGGCTCAAACGTTTTCCTACCTAGTCAGTCGAACTAGTGAGTCTCAGCAGGTCATCCAGAAAAGCGACCCCCTTGACATAAACGTTTTGACGCAGTGTCGAAACGGCACGGCAACGCCCACGAACAAATCCGCAGACTCAGAGCGACCGAGGCCGGTGTTTCGCTCATCCTGCCGCATTCGCGCGCTAATGGTCTGTGTTGGAGAATCAAAACAAAGTGATAAATTACACCAGAAATGAAGACACCAACGGCTTTGAACTTGTGTGAACTGGGAGATTTGGAGGAGGGCGATCAGATTGTTTTTTCTTTCTTTCTGTTGTTGTCTTTCTAATAACGAATAGAAATAATACCTCCACCGATCTATCACGGTGCTAGAACGTCACCGGCAAAGGAAGGATCTGTTTTTGTGCACAATTCCCATTCTGGAGGGCCCACAGAAAGAACCGATGATATCATCAACGGTTGGGATGTATGCCAGAGTTTCAACGCAGCTTGTATAGCCGTAAATGGATGTCATTCACTGATCGAATAAGTGGTATTTTATCGCCTCAATTAAAACAAAATGTGTGTAGCACTTCATTTGGGGCTTATTAATTTGCAAACAAATTATACATTTTTAAGTGCTTGCGCAAGGAACCCAGTTAAGCGTAGTTATATAAGCGCACATTCTAAGAATAAATTCAGATCATCGCACCAGCGCCCCGGACAGATCGTGCATTGGTCGCCACTTGAAAGCACTCGAAACTCCGACGGGGCGTTACTACAGACCCAACGGCGATTACGTTCAATCTCTACCCATTTGCTCGCCTCTAGTAGCGTACTTTGTATTCCACGCGGTCGTAAAGTTCAATTACAAAATATAGCTCCACATAGCACCACCTCCGCTGCAGCTCCGGGGGGGGGGGGGGGGGGGGGGGGG
>KB663721.1:4980396-4991064 GCA_000349025.1 Anopheles minimus
CTCTCTCTCTCTCTCGATCCCCTGCCACTATTCGTTCCAGCTATTGCTGCGTCCAACATTGTCCTCCTTCACGTAAGATCGTGCAAAGTTGATGAGATGTTAACAACAGACTTTCCGCGCAGCGCTTGTTGACCCATCGGAACCGGCCCAGAATCGGTGTGGTGCCCCATAGTAAATCTACCATGCGGCTCCGGTTCCCATGCGGTGGCAGTGTTGAAAATTCTGTTGACAGAATCAAATCGGGCATCTGCGACGCACTGTGTACGTGACCTTCTGGGTCCTACATTCTCCGCGTTTATTTGATTTTTTTCGGAGGGTGATTTTTTTTCTCTCGCTTCCCTAGCGTGTATCTTTGGTGAAGTGTGTGAAGAACGTCACCTCAAGAACACCTCCACCATGCCCGATCCGAGCAACAGCGGCAAGTAAACATTTCGTTTCGAACTGAGCTTGAAGTGGAAAGTTGAAATTTTTAATGAAGCAAGTTATCCGTGACGTTCCTCTCGTTTTGGGCGCAACGCATCGTTTGCTATGAAGTTAATTTGGATTTCCTTTTTTTTCCCACCTCCTTGTCAATGCATAAGTTCCAAAATGTGTAGCGGAAACGTTACCAATCGTAGCCACTTTTACTCCGGTATGTTATAGTGTTTCGCCACCGAATGATCGTAGTTGGTCGGCGCCGGTGACATCGATCGATTTGTACAACTAGACGTTAACATAAGCAACAATGATGAAAAGTAAACACAAGCAACTGAGTGGCTCAAACGTTTTCCTACCTAGTCAGTCGAACTAGTGAGTCTCAGCAGGTCATCCAGAAAAGCGACCCCCTTGACATAAACGTTTTGACGCAGTGTCGAAACGGCACGGCAACGCCCACGAACAAATCCGCAGACTCAGAGCGACCGAGGCCGGTGTTTCGCTCATCCTGCCGCATTCGCGCGCTAATGGTCTGTGTTGGAGAATCAAAACAAAGTGATAAATTACACCAGAAATGAAGACACCAACGGCTTTGAACTTGTGTGAACTGGGAGATTTGGAGGAGGGCGATCAGATTGTTTTTTCTTTCTTTCTGTTGTTGTCTTTCTAATAACGAATAGAAATAATACCTCCACCGATCTATCACGGTGCTAGAACGTCACCGGCAAAGGAAGGATCTGTTTTTGTGCACAATTCCCATTCTGGAGGGCCCACAGAAAGAACCGATGATATCATCAACGGTTGGGATGTATGCCAGAGTTTCAACGCAGCTTGTATAGCCGTAAATGGATGTCATTCACTGATCGAATAAGTGGTATTTTATCGCCTCAATTAAAACAAAATGTGTGTAGCACTTCATTTGGGGCTTATTAATTTGCAAACAAATTATACATTTTTAAGTGCTTGCGCAAGGAACCCAGTTAAGCGTAGTTATATAAGCGCACATTCTAAGAATAAATTCAGATCATCGCACCAGCGCCCCGGACAGATCGTGCATTGGTCGCCACTTGAAAGCACTCGAAACTCCGACGGGGCGTTACTACAGACCCAACGGCGATTACGTTCAATCTCTACCCATTTGCTCGCCTCTAGTAGCGTACTTTGTATTCCACGCGGTCGTAAAGTTCAATTACAAAATATAGCTCCACATAGCACCACCTCCGCTGCAGCTCCGGGGGGGGGGGGGGGGAGGACTCTGCATTTGGTGACACTCGATCGGGGCCGATACCACGACCCGTTGGGGGTTGTTGCATGGTAATAAAAAACAATCACTCATAAATCACTTTATTTCAAATCCACCCAGTTGGGGGGCACGTACTCAACGGCCAGCAGCAGTCGGGTACCAAATAAGTGTACCGTAAGGTTTAACTTTCCATAGATGAGCTAGAGTAGTCCGTATGGGGAGCGTAGAAGCTGGAAAACAATGTACTAGACGCATCGGTCCGGCGCGTGCTATTACGATGTCACCAAGAAGGTGTGGGAGGCAATGGATTGCAGCTAGCAAGATCTCAGACCCCGAAATAGGAAGCGGGTACCATATGAGTGTGATGTTTTATGCATTTTGCACTCCCCAGAGTGCCTGGGTCCCCACTCAATTGAGTGCACCCTTTTGAGGGTTCGTCGCGGTGGCGTGTGTTTTGCGGGTCACGTCAGCCCGTCACGTTACGCGATCGATTCTCTCCGGTGCGAAACCATTTTAGGGACCCGTATATCCAACCTACCACGATCGAGGGTTGATCACGTGCGTGCAAGTATTTGGTGTTGTCACAGAGGTAAACAAAACAAAACAAAACAGCTCGAACAACGAAGAGGGGAGTCGCTTCTTTTAGATATCTGCGATTTATTGCATCGATTAGCATAAATTAAAACTGAAAGATAGTGGTAAACAAAAGCTGTGGACCCACATTCACATGCCCGGACACGATCATACTCGGTGTGATAGGATTAGTATGGAGATTTGGTCCGCATTAGAAATAGAAGCGATCGTCGGGAGTTCCTGGCTCTATTTTTTTGTCACCCTGCACCTGTGACTATACAGGTACTGGAGCCTCAGTTAATAGACAGCTCCACAAATCTAGCGATCTTGCTCCAAACAACCTGTGGAGGTCGTAGATCAGCATGATACGATCAGATTTACTCAACGCTTCCCTAAACTGCCAGATAGGATCTCACTTGATCTTCTCGTGTGGGTAATTGCTAGGGGGTAATCTATGCATCTACCCCAGTGGCTTAAAAGAGTATTTGTGGTATTTTATGCAGATTTGAAACCATCAACAAAAAAAAAGCATAATTAAAGACTCCCCCATCGTAGGGTGAACATGCGAATCATGGATCCACACACAAACAGCAACATAACAAAAAAATCAACATCAGCATATACCTGATACACTGCCGGTGGAAAACGAGAGAGACAGAGCTAAAAAAACAACTCACTCAATAGACTCCCCAATGAAAACAGAGGATCCACCGCAGCAACACGTTTATGCAAATCGCGTACTCAACCGGCACTCGGAATTCTCTTAACGCAACGTGCACAATGCGAACCGATACTTCCCTTTTCCGTATGTAGTGCGTCGTGTTCGGTGCAAGCTCCAAGGTTCCAGAACCACTCCTATTACCCGCCGGAGTTGTAGCTGGAGTTGTAGCCACTCAAGCTAGGAAGTGCGCTGTATATGTGTGCGCCATCATCCCGGTAGTTGTCGCTTGGGGTGGAAACCACTTCTACCGAAATGGGACGTCCATCATGGGTCGTTTTTGGGGGATGGTCGAGGGAGGCGGGGGAGTGTTATTTGATGTGGGTATGGTTTCGAGTTTTTAATGCTCCCTGTTTCCATAGACCTCCACCATCACCGAACTGCTGGCTATTATTAGACCACGCACCACCGACCTCGTCAGTCCTCAACAGCTCAATGGACAAATTATGCTGAAGGTTAGGTCTTCTTCGTGGTTTGGTCGCGTGGTTTACGGTTCGCACAAGGGTGTGGAGTTTTTGGTATTCTACACCAAAACCCCATGAATACTATACCCGGGACAGGTGATGTTCTGTGCGCATTATGGCAGCACGGGTAATGATTAGAATACAAACTAAACCTGTTCCAGGTACAATCGAAACGGGGGCTGAGTTATGTACAGCCTGACAGTCACCTAAACGATATATTTGTACATTTCAATTTCTTCCATTCCCCTTCTGATTCTGTATTCAATTAAAAGAGTGGTAGCTCTATCCAAATACATCTACCGTTTGAAAGGTGAAGTCCACTATGGACGTATTTCCAGTTTGCCAAAAGAAAAGACATTAAAGTTTCGTTCCGATGCACATGTACGACCCCAGAGAGGAAGTATCGTTTTGTAATGTACTTCGTACGGTGGTGCACAATCGGTGTAGCAGCTAAGTGATTGCGAAAAAAAGAATAGGTCAGTTTGATTGCTTCCTTTTCTTGTGCACTATCGGGGAAGGACCATGGGCAGCCACAGCGGGCCACAACTGAAGCATGACGACCTCGGCTTTCAACCGCTCTGAATACGCATCGTTAATACGGTTTGTAATCATCATAAGCACCGTACCGATTCCGGGGTGGTTGGCAAAGACGCACGAACGATCAGGCGGTCAGAAAGGACATAAATTTTGCAAACAAAACAAAACAAAGCAAAAGAGAAAAAAAAACAGAAAGAAACATAAATACACACAAACCACAATAAAATACGGGATGATGTAATCTCGGCTCAAGTTTGCAACATGCAAACCCAACCAACCACCAGCCCGTGCGTCGAAACCGTTGCCTGTTGTCGCCTTTCTCTAGGTAGGCCATCCTCCAACCGTCCGCCGTCCGCAGGACCGACGACAGGACATTGTGTTGGAGCACTCGATCCGGTTTATAATGGGAGGCGCGCGATAGTGCGTCCACAAGAAGGCACGAGAATAAAGATGAAGTAAGCGCGAGCACCACAGAAAAGGAAAAGAAACGAATCGTCTTGCGATAAGTAAATGGATGGGTATACGGTGACGAGACGCTGTCGATGTCGACAGGGCGGGATCGGTGGAGTGGACGGTGGTGAGTACGCAGTTAGAGGTAGGGTGAGTGCCTGCTCCCGAGATCGAGGACAATTTAAGCCACTGGAAGCGTTTTGCAAAGAAACATAGGCTATCGCATGCTCCGTGTTCGTTGCTCATGTACTCCGGTGTGAGAATAATGGGTGGAAGAATGATGTTTGTGATTACACACAGCTGACCATAGGGAAAGTCGTACTTCACAAGAAATAATTAATTTTTTATTGAATGTAGGTTTGTTCTGGTTTTATAGTAGTTCTGGGTATTTCTGAATTACTTTCGATAAAGTACTACTCAGTGGCAGTAGCATATTAGACAAAAATGTCGGCTAGATCGTATGAAGACTAGCTCTTAGGCTATAGCTAGAATCGGAGACCAGAAATGGCAGACTAAGACCTCTCCAAGTTGTGTAAAACCTCTCCAAAATGGGGTGCAGTCCCATAGTTTCAAGCCTTGGAGTTCGGTATAATATCCTGAAGTCATTGAGTAATAGTTAATAGTCTAAGTCTACTACGCCTCTACACTGATGGACAAGACCCAATAGAATATTGTGATAAAATGCGGAGGAGTTCTGAGGGTTTAAATGTTACAAAAAACCCATTATCCTCTCACGATGTGATTGCGTATTTACAAAGACTGACAAAATGTCAACAATAAACATGTCCCACATTCCGCGTGTTGTACTGTACATATCGGGATGGAAATGTTGAATCCGGTTCGGTTAAAAATAAGAAATAAATGTAACCGATCAATTTGATATGAGCGCTTTTGCAGCCCCAAGATGGAAGTGTAATTTAAAATAGCTTTGACTCGCTTACCACCACAACAAGTCCTGAAAGCAAGATTTTCTCACCGTAAGGAGGTATTACCTTACCCAATGTTCGGTTCATTTTTTTGTCGGCTTCCCCCGCATGTTAAAAACCATCGAAAAATCACGTTCTCACCGACAACGTTCCATTAATGCAGTCTGATATCTCCGGCATCCTTGTGCCGGCAGGAAAACAACAACAGGGGAAGGTCGAAGGTGCGTTACAATTCGCGAGGAAAAGGATCGATTGGTATATCACACACACGCAAAAAAAACATACACAACCGGGTGATGGTGATGTAGCCTTTAGAACGTGCGGAAAACATTGCGCCCGCTATATTTAGTATTTATTTATACGCTGAAGCAACAACTTGCGACCGAGAGCCGGTAAACAACTATTTAAAATTGGACCACAACATACTGAAAATGGGAAGGAGAGATAGAGAGGGAGAGAGAGTGAGTAAGGAGAAAAAAAACCGTCAAACACACACACACGCTTGTTCGCACTGAACGGTGGGTCGCTGTGCCGGTTCCTTTCGCTTTTTATCCTTCAACGGGTTGTATTTTCATCAAACGCGTTTGGCCTTTAATGTGGATATTTTTTGTCTTGCGTTGCGTTGGGTTTTTGCTAAAATTGGGGAGATGCCGTTGTTGAATATTTCTCACAACAACAACTCCCGTTGATGGATGTTTTCCTTTTGGTCGACTCCGCGTTTATTCCGCGCATTCCGCGTTTATTTGATTTGTTTCGATTAAAGTGTCCATGTGTAATGGGTGTGGTGTCGGTAAAGCTAGCACAGAGCAGGGCTGTTGGTTCGATAAAATAATAAGATCGTCCAAAAAGTCACCTTCCCGTTTGCCCCGGTCCCAACGAAGGTGATGTACCTGTACGAGTGTACTATTTTTACGAGCCCAAAAATTGAAGTTCCCATTTTTGGAACTCATTCCCTCCAATGTCCTCAGATGGAGACACCGCATAACTCACCACGATGGGTGAATGTACCGTTTGGGGATTGCGTTTTTTTATTATTGAGGTTGATGAGTTGTTTTCCCGCAAGTTGCATCAATCTTTGCGTTCTGCCACTCACGCGCAACAAGACGATTGTTTTGATCGCCATTAAATACACCGTATTTATGTTCTTCTGCAATCGCCAAAAAAAATCTTCAAAAATACAAACAACCAAAATAACCAACAACCACTCCACCCCTACTTCATGTGTGTTTCTGTTCGCTGTTTACCAATAATATTCGTCGTTGCGCCAATGCGCGGATTGCAGTGCGCCAAACCGTCTGCTACTAGCCGTGTGGCCACGTACCTAAAGAGTAGGGCAGAAAGGCGATCAGTTTACTTATCTTCTGCCCCCACCTTCTACCTCGAGGTGGTACATTTTGTGCGCTTAGTGATATGAAGCTAAACGCTGTTGCTGTTGTTGCGGTTGTTGTTGGAGCTCCTCGCTGGTTCCTTCCCCCCTCCCCCCACTACTTTCAAATGGGTTCGTTGAACCAGCGTGCGACATGCGGTTCTATGTTTACACGCGAGAATGATATGATGGTGGTCGGTGTGTTAGGGAAAGCAATATAAAACACACGGCAGCACACAGCAGCAGAAATGAAAATAAACATCTGCAAACCAAAAACACCTACAACTCCCGCACCCGCTGCCAACGAAAAAGGGGAATAACACAGTGGCAATTGTTGTTGGTAGTCAGCATTGCGAAGCAACAATAATCAAACCAATTTCGCCAACGCGCTTCGCCTTCAAAATGGTAACGATCAACACAAACGGTTTCGTCCGAGATGATCGAGGAGACCTACCGGCAACTTCCTGGATTGTTGTGCATTGAAAAGGTTAGGTTGGGTGTGTGTCTATTTCCGTTGGACCATTTCTCCATCATTACAAATTCTAGATAATGCCTGACAGATCAACATGATACTTCGAATGATTAGTTTCTTCGTCCTACGGCTTCTACTCCACATGCTGCTACAGTTCCGTTGGTGGGTGATGTTTACTTTGCCACTACCCCCCCGTCCAAGAAGAGGTCTCTCGATAGTGATGGCCTTTGGCGATCGTGTGTACTCGGCGGGGCAAACTATTTTTAGTTCTACTGTCCAACGTTACCGCCAACCCAGGCGCTCGGACACGCGAGAACGCTCGCCTTGGAGTAGTTTCGAAGGCGGCTTTCGGACAATCAATGCCAAAGCAAAACATCCAACCTCTTCTGCCTGTATGCTCACACAACCGAAACGCCATCGAGCAAAACCTCAACTCCTTTCCTTCTCACACGCGCCTTCATTGTTGCCAAATGTGAGACCCACAGAATCGACCGCAACCATTGCCAATCCTGCTGCTATTGACGAGTTTGCGAGTTTGGAACCCAACTCCAAAACTACACAACTCGCTTCCTGAATGGGTAAAGAAAAAGAGCATCAGCCACGCCATCATCCTGCGCCAAGTTTTGTCCACTTTTGCCAATCGACAAATGGCGACAAACGCAGAAAAACGCGCCCCAAAGAAAGCGCACAACGATGGCCAACTGCAATAAATCAAACCCTCCAGGGCCAAACGGGGTTGGCAGGTCATACGAGAATAAGTAAAAGAACGACAAAAAAAAACACAGATAAAACAGGAACACACCATTCACGTCTTCGTACGCACAGCCAACGTTCGGAATTTTGTTTAGCTTCGCATTTCAGTAGCCCCGAACATCAAAGCTACTACAGCGGGATGGTGGAGGCATCGGGCGGAGGAGACCGGTACTATATTTCACGACGATATGGATTACGCGGGATGGCATAAATTTCGCGAGTCCTAGATAAAGAAAATAGCGAAACGGTGTCATGATCGCGCGGATTTGGAGAATGGGGAAGCTTTCGGGGTTGTGCCGTAGCGGGCATGTTGAGTGAGTTCTATTTTAGCAAATTGGTCATTTCGTGACAGGGGTTGCTCATTTGGGATGAGATACAGCAGGCAGGGAGGGGGAAGAAAAGAATTATAGCGCCTAGAGTAAAAGCAACGACGTTATGGGAGACTGAGAGCTTTTTTGTTTTGTTTCGCTTCTATACGCAATTTTTCCCTCGTGGGGTGTAAATATTTAGTACAAACAAATCATTGGTGAAGTGTGTCTAATCGGCAATTATCAGGAGGTTCATCGTTATCATAGACCCGGTGTAGTAATTAACGATGATACTTAAGGGGACGTAGCTGCGAAAACAGCAGTGCAAAAATAAGGATTGGGAAGTTGTACTAAAACGTTGTACTAAAAACACAATGATACAATGTTGGCGGTGGTTTCAACTCCATTAGCAACGTGATCGCTCGGAACTAAACCAGAACTTAACCACCATGTGAGCTCGCACACAAAAGCGGTAATATAATCGTTAGCGATACGCAAACTATAAATCAGCCTCAGCTTCATGTAATTGACACACTCGCCTGCGTTAGCGAGACGCGATGCGAGAACGACCTCAGCGACATTGGCGAAAACAGGGAACACTTTAACCCCTTTTAACACATGCACGAAACACACGATCATAGATCGTGAAATAAACTCCTCCATGAACGAGCGGCTCCCAAAAATAGGCCAATACGGACGTGATGGAGCGTCCGAAACTCGTGTACGAACACCGTTTCGGACAATGGGCAGGGAGCGGCGCAGGGCACTGAGAAGATATTCAAATTCAGCGTTGATAATAAAGCTTAATTTACACCAATTAATTTGTAACCTTGAGAGACCATAACTGTTCATCCACAGTGTCCCGTAGACGAGTGTTGCTTCCTCCGCACCGAAGGCGCCACGCAGCCGGTACCGGTTCTTCCAACCAATCGCGGGCTATTTCGCTGCTGGTGTGTCGCGCATGAATGTGCACTTCGACACCGAGTCGTATGTTTGCTGTGTGAGGAATATTAATTGCCCAGGCACTTTGGCGCACGCCTGTCAGAGATTTTGCGCAAAAGGAAGGAGAGAGGGAGCAAATCAATCGACGGTCGGGACATTGAAGATAACCAGCAAAGTCATGATGTCGTTGAGGAGCTCGCAATAATCTGATGGACTTCAGCAACACCTCCGCGTACAAGCTTCCGTATGTAAGGCTATCAATCGGTTACTTATTAGAGGTTCACCACCAAACGGTGACCTCCACGGCAGCGTTACGGATCGATGGCTATCGCTGGTGGCTTAACTCGTACGGGTATGCGTCACACCACAAGAAGTGTGCGATCGCACTCAGAACGCCCACACTAATCGGTTCCCCCGCCCCGTCCTGCCGGCTTTGGCAAACTGATCCAGAACCGGTTCTTTCGCACCAAGCACACCAGATCCAGTGACATCAACAGTGTCGTGATCAAATCCGAGCATATTTAGAAAAAAAAGGAGCGATCTCGACGAAACAGGTTCTATTCTTAGCATGCTCTCGGCCAATCCACCGCCCTCCAACCTCCATCGAGTGGGCACTCCTTGTTTTAGTGATCTTGATAAATAAAGGTTCAGAGACAGGCGCGCAAGCCGTTCGGAACTCAGGTGTTCGAGATTGTGTGTGAATCAACAAAACAAACAACTCCACAATTAGACGACTGTTCTTACCCTGTCAGCTCCCTGCGGGTCGAGTTGTTTTTTTTTGTCGGATCACGAAACCCAAATCAAAAACAACGTAAACAAAAACGCAACAGACCCCGCTTTTACGCTTTGGCGAACACACTCGCACTGGGTCAGCAGCAATTAAGTAATTATCGTTCGGCATTAACCACTCTTCCGCCTACTGGCTGGCGGTCTCTAGGTGCCTCTAGTTACTCTAGTTTGAGTGCCAGAGTCATGGAGGGGGTTGATAGAACAGCAGAACCTCAAGTTCTACCAAAAGTTGCCGTAGGTCGCCAGGAGGTCGACAGCCCAGATGAAGATCACGATAGGTTCTAATGAGCTAAGGCGGAAACAGTTTACCGCGTTTTGGAAACAGAACACCTTAACGAGTCCCTGCAACCAAGGGATTAATTAAACCATTTACGTAATGATACACTTTTTCTATTTAAAAATTAAGGGCCTTATCATGAGACTTGTTTTGCACTTTTTGCAACTTTTCAGAATACACGTCTGAACTGTAATTGGGTAGTATATTCTCTAGGAGAACTACATGTCCACAGTCTTGCTATAGTTGCATTGCTTTGTACATCCAACTACTCGGTACTCACTAAACCCCAAAGGGTACAATTTAGTGTTGGGTAAATCTGATTCAGATTCATGAATCTGAATGAATCTTTGAATTGAATGAATGACTCTGAATCTCTATTATAAAGATTCATGAATCCCCAAAGATTCATGAATCCCCAAAGATTCATGAATCCCCA